>JAINUW010000250.1:0-99051 GCA_020205615.1 Panax quinquefolius
AGGAAGTTCTTGAAATCGTCGGAAAGTCGATATGACGGGGAATATTATTCCGTTGGCGTGTCTTTATTCAAATCAACATGAATTTAAAGCTTGACATGGTTTTTGATAAGCGAATAGCTTTATGATTAGATATGATAGTGATTGATTTTAATGGTTTAGTTGAATTAAATCACAACCGGGTTGGTTGGGATATGAAAACTATGACACTTACGAAAACAATCGATTTTTTTGGCATGATGGGTAGTTAACTTGATCGATCCCTAAAATCGCGCCAACCAGTATCTTTAAAGAGATAAAATTGACGGGTAAAGGTGATGAATTGCTGACTTAGAATCGAACAAGATTTATAAGCAGTCGGATACTGATGAAAGTTTCTCCTAGCGAGGTTCCACGGATAGGTCGAAGTCCCCCAATTTCTCGGGTCGAGTTTAAGCGTTGATGCGCATGACGGAGAGAGAGATAAATAGATGGGCGACGGTAACCTGCAGAACGCTCGGAAGTAAAAGGTATAAAACGCTTAAATTTATAAATAAGCTTACGTGATCACCTCCGTTTGGGTGCCTACGCGTTATTTGACCGATTTACAGCAAAGCGCTCTTCTAGGAATGGTTGACTTTGACTTTTCTCGGACGATCTTTTGAGTCACCGTCCATTTGAACTAGGATTTCGGCGCTACCACTCTGATCTCGGCGATATGTCCTTCCTTTCCATGACTATGCATACCTTGAAGCTGTTGTATTGAGTTTGGAGCAGATATCTCCCTCTTTCCGCATTTATAGCATGCATAATGGGGGTGGTCGATTCTCCTCCCATAGGAGCGATTCTTTGTCAGCCTTTGTCGTGCTACTATAAGTGATTATTAAATCTCCTCTTAACCAAAATCTCCTCTATTTCGCTTCTTACATTTTTCATGTACAGCGATGCCACCACCGAATTGGTTACCATTTACATGTCGTCTGTTTCTTTCTCGCGTGGTTATCATTATTACGTTAATACTTTATCTACGTCACGATCTGGTTTGTGGTCCCTCGAGTTTGGCCATTACTCGTTATCTCATTTCACAATAATTGAGCCTACTGTTTACAACTTGTCCCCGAATAAAGAAAGTTTATGAGAAATGAGATCTTGGCGTATCCTGGGTTTCGAACCTCTAAAAGAAACATCGCGTCATCGTTCCTCATTCTCCACACTTCAGATGAGGTCTGCGAACACTGGATAACTCTGAACTTTGCCTCGTCTTTGAGACCGTCGTCATTGTTTTCTGTCGATCGATGAACTCCACTTCAACCACGTATAGCGAACACTTCCGGAAAGTATTGTTTGTCATTAATAGTCTGAAGCGTCTCCCAAGACATCTTTGAGTGCGGCTGGATGGAATGCGAACTTCCACCGAACTCCCCACCGATGAAATACGCTCGCTGTGCGGAACATAAAAGGTGGCGAATGGGACACTCATTCCTCCGTGCATCCCGAGACGTGAGATATCTTGGTAATTTGCTTGACCCATGTATTTTATGGCGATCGGATCGCTTTCCCTTAAGTCACAGTGGTCCGACTCTTTTGAAGCGCTTTCTTTGTGACAACTTATGCAGAGTGTTATCATTTTCCTCAATATTTTGAACACGAGTCTCCACAAATGCGATTTTGCATGAGCGCAAAAGCTTCTAAAACATTCCCTGCGTTCATCATCACTTTCGATGGTGTTGTTCACGGGAGGAACATTGCCGACTGTTACACGTTCTCCTCGTTGGTGAGTCCTGAGCGTCTCCGGTCTCATTTCCATTTATTAATATTCTCGGTCGACATTCTCGAATATCTTTGTCTGTAAAAGGCAAGGGTTAATTAGAAATCAATATATCACATAATATCCTATATCTTGACAACTAACAAATAAGCTTGGGTAGGACACCTTAGCGAGAAGGATTTCTTCAAGTCTCTCCCTCTCCTGATTACATTCCAGATCTCTTGAGGTCGTATCCTAAGCTCACGATACCAAGCTGGCGCCCCAAAATAGGTATACATCACCCATTACGGAGGTTGTCGATCATGAGTGCAAAGCAATTACAACTTTATTATTACAATGATGGCTGCACGAGTTTAAATACAAATATTATCTTACAAGCGATATCTATACTCAAATAAATCCTCATCACATTTATTGATACATTATTTTACAAAAATGGTGAGGACTACTAAAGCAATCCTTTCTAAAACCTTCATTCCATTTTAGGCTTCGTACTATTTATATTCTAGCCTCCACGAGAAGAATGGAACAAAAAGGAAAAGGGTGAGCTCAGTAGCTCGATGAGAATATTATGACTAAGATAATATCACAACAAATTATCGTTAGTCTTGACGGGAAAAAATCTAATAGAATCTGATAGGCAACAAATTTTAAATCGATATTACAGTGAAATAATAATTCATTAGAAGAGTTAAGTAGAATGCAAACTACTATCTTACATGTATGAATTTAAAGTTCATCGTCTATCTTTTATCCTGTAACATCGATCCGGTATACATGCAGGAATCAAATATTCATCTTTTTGCACTACTGAAAGATATTCTTGATTAATTCATTCATTTTAAACACTAATTAAGACTTTACTCATCGTTTAAACATGGTCGGTCGTGTTCACACTGTTCATCTTTACTCTGAGGCAAAGATATTCTTGGAGAAATCATTCATCTTTGCACTCTGAATGAAGATGTTCAATAATATCATCATTTTAAAAGGTAGGGATGATGAAAATATTTTTAAAAAGCGAATCCGGTGAAACAAATGATGTGAAGATTAAAGATTAAGGTTAAGTACTTTGTTTTATCAGAAATATTGAAAATACCTCAAAATAATCGCAGAGTGGTGTAAAATTCGAGAATGATCAAAACATGGATCTGATCAAGCTAGTATCAGAGAATAGATATTTTGAATGAAAAGAAGAAATTTTATTTTTAAGGTGAATAGATAAGATATCGTGAATAGTGCAGTATCGTGAATAGTCTGGTATCATTGAATAGTAACTGACATTTAAAAGATAGAAATTCACAAAAAAAACATTTTCCGACTTACGTGAATAGTACAAATGAATGATAACTTCGTGAATAGTAACTCATGAATAATCAACTAAGTGAATAGTAACTCATGATAATAACCCAGACGTGAAAAGTTTCAAATTTGATAAAAGTTCAACCAATATTTGACGTAATGATATTGAAGAAATAATATCATTTGAGAAGAAAATAACATCCTTACCTCGAAGAATCGGTACTTGAAGGAAGATCGGAAGTGATCTTGAATGAAACTTATCTTTGACAATGACTCTCAAAGTATCTAAATACTCTTAAATCTATCGCTCGATAATAGAGAGAAGAGAAAACTTTGTTTACGAATTGTGATTTTCAATTCTAACTTAGCCCTCATTTATAGGAAAATGTTAGCCATGCAAAGCGGGACTTGACTGCTACACAGTGGCTTTACACGCTTACTATTGCCACCCACACATTTGAAATAAAATTCAGCACATTTTTCACCAACCTGAAATTGGGGCCCCTCGATTCTAAATTTCCCACCAAAATCAATTATAACCCTACTTTAGAATCAAACACCTCTTAAAATTTATAACAAATCATTGAATTCATTTTAACGGTTCAAAATTTGTAGACATATACTCAAACTTATATATGTATAACATATCCAAAAAATACTTAGCGATCCAGCAATTGATTAAAAATTATAACTCATGATATATCATAAAAATCTTGATTTTATTTTAATATCTCCATTCAGAAACGAAAATCTTTGATAAAACACCTCGACATTAAATCTTCCAATTATAACCACATATAATAAATAAATCCATCGTTTATATCCACTTATCGAATAAATATTTTCTTATCATATAAATCAATAATTAATTTTCACAAATAATATTACGAGAATCTGCAATTATATGACGAGGCGGGTTCAGGGAAGAGAACTTTCCAATAAGGATCTCTCTTCTTGTAGCGCTTAATTAGGTGACCAAACCTCTCCTTAGAGCAGGAACTTTCTAGACATTGCCAGCCGTATGTTATCTAATAATATTATTTGAATAATATGAATTATTGATCGATAATGGGAAATCTGTTAATGATGACAATTATTGAAGCTTGTGATAATATAAAATACCTATTATGACAATTATTGAATCGATAAAATAAAATCTTTGAGCGATAATTCTTTGTAACAATTATTGAGTAGTGCCTTCTTACGTAAGGATCAATAATTGATGCAATCTGGAATTGTCTACTTGTTCGACAATACAGCGTATTAGTGTGTTTTAACCCGAATTATTCAAGCGGTATTACTTGGTAATTATTCTGTGGTTATTTTTAAATAGACTTATATTTTATCGTTTTCCTCGTCCGATAAGCTTTGGTTATATAGAATTACATTTTACCTGGTGAGTGAATATTCCCAAACTGATCAGAATATTCCCGACCAACGAGATATTCCCGACAACCAATGAATATTTTATAACCAGCACTTATTTTGAAATATTTAGTATTTAACCCTATCTTATCACATTAATCTGAATCAACCCTTACTATTTCAAAATAATAAATAAAGGAAATTCCTTTTTATTTAAAAAAAATTTGAGGGTCTTCTGATTAAGCCCTTAAATGCGATGTATTGTGCACTCTACCCACGGTTATACTTAGGGTGATCAACCCATGCAGTACCATGTTATTTTAAACATCTAAGCAACCGCGTAATCCCTATAAAAAAAGGGTTTGTTCATCTGACTTTTCGACATAAGATCTTTAAAACAATTTGGTTTGGCGTAACTTCTCTCGAAAATGCTTGAATTTCATGAACATCTTCGATATTACGTCTAGGCGAATCGAATAGCATGAACTTTATAATAGACCGGATATTAATCAAAATATCTGAATATATATATATATATATATTCTCATATCTTAAAGAAATCTAATCTTTTTATGACGTCATAATCACCTTGGCATATTTCACCGGTCAGGTTTGAGGATTCCGTGTTGGTGATTTTATCGTCTTGCATCATGCCGTAGTGGTGACGATCCTTAGATCACATCGACACTACGTAATCTTGCATTGATGACTCCATCGTTTTATCATCTACGCACGGGTTCCGTGATGCATTGATGATATAAAAATACATTTGATATATTTTAAATCATTTTATCTAAATGGAAGCAATTAGCATGAACATCTGAATAACAATATTAATTTTAAAACTCATTGATTTCATCATTTGATCCGATTTTTCAAGAAAATAGAAATCTGAAACATCGCGAAGTCGATAAATTTTGAAAGTCTAGCATAGCTAGTAGATTTAGAATATCCGGTATCCATCGACTTGATCTTTACTCCATTACTTAACCGATTCTTTTTATTTCTAACACCACTAATGCTCTTATACTAAATATTCTTGTATTTGACTTCTGATCTTCCTATACCCCGGTATAGTTCATCGAACTTCTTTGCACATTAGAAGTTCGGGAACTTGCCACAATAATATGAGTTTAAAAACTTATCCTAGTGGGACCATAGTCGTCCATTCGTTGAGGGTTCAAAACATACCATATTATTATGGTGGTGAACTTACCGTATGCATTAGTTTTAAGAAAAGAATCCTTTTCACCACGTATACATTGATAGTCGACACCGACATTTGATGATTATCGATGGGATAAGCGAGTATCTTGACACAAAACCCTACGCCCATACAAAAGGTTTGTACAACTTAGCCATCACATGAGTCCTCATTTAAAATCCCACCTAACATTTACCTTACTCTTAACTTATTCTTAACGCCTTAACTTACTCGATATGAATTTTTCGTACCTCGTCATTTATAACTCCTCATGAGTTTACCTCGTATTATTTAATAGTACATTATCTTCAAAGCGTCAATTTATAATTATTCAAACATTACAAATCATCTTTCTTTTATAACTTAAGCAGATCGTATGCGTGATCTTATTACATAATCATCTCCTTAAAATTCTTTTCTTAACTCATGATTGTTTTGTTTTATGATCCTCTTTCTTTCCTTTTTCATCATTTACAATTTCATTTATTCTTTTAATCTTACGAGGCTTTGCTTTATTCATCATTATTAGATTATCTTGGCTATTGGAGTTAGGGTAACTCTATTTCTTATCTTTATATCTCTTGAGGTTCTTCTTTGAATTTCTTGTTTATATAACAATTCTTCCTTTAAAATTTCTAACTTCATTTACATTGCTTTCGACAATTCATTGAGGTTCCACATTTTAGTCATACATTATCCATTTTCTATACATGGTACATCCAGTGTCTAATAGTTTTAATATAGTGCAATTTAAGTGGTTTCCCAACAAACTAGGTTAGGGTTACTAGTTAGTATATACCTCAAGCTCTATGAAGGAATCGTTTAGCCAGGATACCATACATCGACTATTAAAGAGTACAATTGTACTATACTTAGATATAACTTTTTATTCTTAACTTCTTTATCATTCTCTTTGTATAAACATTTGCCTATTTATTATCACCTTACATCCTTATTATTGGAGTAGGGTAACCCCGCATTCATATTCCTTATAACTCTGCGAGATTCTTCTTAGAATCCTCTTTACACATGTTTTAATCCCTTCTTTATAAATTTCTTAAATTACTTCTTATTGTTCAAACTCTATTTGAGCTTATTAGTTCATTATCTTCACCTCTCTTCTCTAAGGTTATAGCACAGGTACTTTATTACCTAAGGTTTTTAACTATCGACTTTGATACCAAGTATAACGACCCCAAAATTCATACAATTTAATTCTAAACTTGATTAGTTAATAATACATTCAACCTCTAATTTTACATATTTAAGCGATAATAAAACCATTGAAATTTGTGGAATAATTAAAATTTTCTATTACAAACTATCCTTGTTCCCAAAACCTTGACCTTTACATCTAAATATTTGAGAATCATTTTAATACTACTGATAGTTTACATTGCAAAATGATATTACAATTCAACATTAATACATTATTAGGAACCTTAAACATGGTTTAAATAATAATAACTGACCAAAGTGTATAAATCTTCAAGTATCACATTTGATTCATATCTTTCAAGTATCACATAACTTTATCTCGAATCTTGAAATTGTAAAAAGTGGTTATTTGCAAGGTTGAGCTAAATATTTCGGCAAAATCTACTTGATTTTCATGCATCACATCCTGTACATAATAACATGCTCATGATATAACATACATGCTAAAGTTCATATAACAGAGTATATAGATTGAGTCCTTTTCAATCGGCATACTAATCGATCGACATAGTATCATAAATCGACTTTAAAATTTCATACTTTCAACATATATATAACACGTCATACTTTTTGCAATAAAGATTTAAAAGCGATTAATCATCAAGTTCACATAGCAAATAGGGCTGAAAGACTTGCACGATCCGTAGTTTATGAAGTCGACTTAAGCGCTTAGCAGCTTATCTACACTTAGGTGTATTCTACGAGTTATATAATCATGGATTCACATCCTTGAGTCGTATATTAGCGCGTAGTAGTTGTAATGTAAACTTTCGCTATATTTCATAAAGTCGATGACATCCAACTTTGGATATGCTATAAACATCATATTAACCTATTTTTAAAAGTTCTTGGACACCCATTTTGGGATAAGATAGCGACCCAAAATAGTGTTGAAAAAAGGCGTTCAAATCATTTTCATTCTTTCCCGACTTTACTCTCTCTCGCTAAAAGCAGTCGTAACTAATTTATTTCAAAACATTTTGGCGATTCTTGAGCCCCGTGAAGCTAACTTCGAGGCTACAACTTTCTTTCTTTGACCATTTCCAAATTTAAAACACAGAATTCCAAAAATTAGTTCGAGGTGGTATCCAGGAGTTGGTTAGAGCGGTTTTTTTGTGCGACTACTTTGAATGGTCATAACTCTTTGCTCGAAGTCGAATTAGTCCAGTTCTGAGTCTAGGGAAAGCTAATTGAGTGTACTAAAACATACCAAAAACCGAAGTTTTGGAAATATTAAGCGATCGAAGCGGTTATTGCGACCCTTTACTGAAACATGTGTGGATGATAATGATCCCTCAAAGGCGGATGGTATTATCGAGCAGTCTTTGAAATGAGTCTTCTCTTGAGTTCTTGAAAACTCTTCTCACATTCCTCGTTGCAAGCTGAATTTTGTATCTTCACAAAGTCAATTTGAGTTAAGGGATTAGCGATTAAGAAAACCCTTCTCTGAATCTCAGATAATAACCCGGTAGCCGAAAGCTACGTACTTGATCATTTGATTTAGTTTGCTCCAAGCTTTGAATAACTTGATCTTTCTTTGGGTCAGCGGATATTCCATGACTTGATACCACGTGCCCAAGGAATGCTACTTCCTCAAGCTAGAACTCGCATTTCTTGACTTGGCATAAAGCTTATATTAAATGAAGCTTTTAGATGTCGACAGTATTGCTTTCATGATCTTCTGCGGCTTTTGGAATAAATAAGGATGTCATCGATAAAGGCGACCACAAAGTGATCCAAATATTCCTTAAATACTCGATTCATCATATCCATGAAGGAAGCGGGGCATTAGTCGATCGAAAAGACATGACTAGGAATTCGTAATGCCGTCTTAAGTCCTAAGCGCGTCTTTGGAATGTCGTGGTTACAATCTTCAATTGGTGATATCCGAAATGAAGATCGATCTTTGAAAGAATTTGGCACCTTGCAACTTATCGAAGCGGAGGTCATCAATACGTGGCAATGGGTACCTATTTTGATGGTGACATGATTTAACTCCAGATAATCAATACTGAAATCGCGTACTCCATCTTTCTTCTTCCACGAATAGAATAGGAGCACCCGAGGGAATCTTGGGGCGAATAAATCAATGTCTAACAATTCCTGCGGTTTGGTCTTTAACTCTGAAGTTCAATAGGAGCCATTCGATATGGGGCTTTGGAAATGGGTTTTTATGCGAGGTTGAGTCGATACAAAATTCAAATTCACGATGCAGGGGTAGGCAGGGGAAGTTCTTGAGAGAATCGTCGGAAATTCATTAACAATAGAAATATCATTCAAAAGCGGCGTATTTTTGTTTAGATCCGTGACATAAGCTAAGAAAGCTTGACATCCATTTTTAATAAGCGAATAGCTTTATGGCTTGAGATAGCGATGATTGATTTTAATGGTTTGGTTGCTTGAATTAAGTATAATAGGTTGATTAGGAATATGGAAGCTATGACCTTACGAAAACAATCGATTTTGCATGATTAGTAGTTAACAATCGATCCTAGAATTACATCAAATGCAAGTATTTTCAATGAAATAAGATCGACGGGTAATGTGAAGTCTGCAGATTTGAACCAAACAAGACTAATAAGCAGTGGATGTAATAAAGGTTTCTCAGCGGAGTTTAATGAGATAAATCGAAAGTCTAATTTCTCAGGAATCAAATTTAAGCGTTGGCGCCAAGTAGGAGAAATAAAAAGTATGGGTGAAGCAGGTATCAAATAAGGTATATACTTAGTTAGACTTTATAATAAGCTTACTGTGATGACCTCGTTAGGGTTCCTTGCTTTACGGGAGAGTCATGACAAGCGCTCTCCCTTGAACTCTGGCTTTGACTTTTAAGGGACGGTCTTTGGTGCCTCCATCCTAATTGAACTTGTCTTCGATGAGCGACAAAATTGGGCTAGGTGACCTTCCTTCCTGATTATAACATGCTTTGGGCGGCATCAGCATTGGTTTGGTGATGTGTCCCTCTCTCTCATGATTGAAGCATATGATAGGTGGTGCGTTCTCCATCCTTAACAGCGGGTCTTTGGTCTTTGACATCTTTCCATCGATGTTGAATCTCCTCTTCTTAAAATGTCCATTTTATTGTTTTGTACGATTACCATTGAAGTGGTTACCATTTACAGCACTGTTGATTCCCCTCACCAGCTTGTCGTCATCGGCTTGATAGTGCTCTCACTAGTATTATCATTTTGTTGGTTGCTATCTTTTGGTTGGGTTAACTCGTTTATCACGCTCGATAAGCGAGCCCTATAAACAACATCGAATACAAACACGGTTTATGGGAGATAAGATATTGGCGTATCTCGGGGTTTTAAACCTCTTAAAAGCATTAGCGTCATTCTCTCTTCATTATCGACCAAATGGGAAGAAAAGCCAGAACTGACACTTCGGCAAACTTGGCTTCATCTTTGCGATACGGTCGTGTTGTTTTGTTCTAGCTTGATGAACTCTGTGACGCCCCAAAATAGGTATCATGTCACCTTACGTCTTAGGCAAACATGGTACATATCCTGAATACAATCTTTTTAATATACAACAAAAGTTTTAATACAAATCTTTTGTCATCTACGAAAATATCCACTCTCAAAATAGGTCCTCATTACATTTATTATCCCACCTTTATTTATGAGAATAGTGAGGACTTACTAATACTATAAATATGGGCCCGAATCACTAGTTCCACAAACTAGTCCAGCTACTTTCTCATTTCTACCGAAGAGAAACAGTGAAAGCAAAAAGGTGAAGCTCGACTAGCCCGATGAAATATTATGACTAAGATATCTGAGAATTAAATTATCATTAGCAACTTAATGATATTAAAAACGATAAAATATAACAAACCTCAAGTTTAAGCTACGCGTGGAAGGACAAGCGATCCATTAAAAAGTTGATCCAGAGAATAAAATCTACTATCTTTTATGATTTAAAGGATTTTTACATCACTTTTATCGGCAGGACTAGAAGCTTAATAAATAATCCACATCCTGCTCTTTTCTGACGGAAGTAGATGTTCGTTAGTATCACGACCACAAATTATGTCCATTACCTTGACTACGGGCGAGGATATTAGTGTATTCATTGATGGTGATCGTGATCAGCAGCAACAAGCGTCCATCGATGCCTTCTACGGGACGAGTGAGGACTTTACCACATCATTTGTAACATTCACGATTAGGTGAGTTACACTTACAGAATAATCACCGAGTGTAATCATCCCACGAGTCCCATCCCCATGCTCTGAGACCACGAGATGACTTTCAAAAAAATATAAGCATGAGGGATGATGACAATGATATAAGAAATTCAATAAAACAAGTTCAAAATTAATTTATCCGAGGAACTAATAACGTCAAATTTTCGACATGATACTTCTTTGTAGAGTAAAATTCAAGAATGCTCGGAAGAATATTTCCATGAAAGAATCTTTGGATGAAACCCAAAATATCGAGGATATTCCATAATTTCATAGGTATAGAAATTGTGAAACTTTAACTTGATGAGGTATAATAAAGAATGGAATAACAAAAAAAATCACCGGGCATACGATGAACCGCATGATCAAATTCTTCCAACGGAATAATAAATATGGAACTAGAGTCGGTAAAATTATGCAAACATGATATTTGACGTAATAATAAATAATATGAACCGGTCAGGGCGTAAGCAACGCTGACAGGATATTCGACGGAGAATAATAAAAAGAATGGAATAACGGAAGAATTTTACCAAGTATACAAAGGGTATCGCGTATCTGAGGTTATTCAACGAATAATAAATAATAATGGAATAACAGTTCTCTTCACTTGAATCTGAAAATAATACCTCTTACCTTGAAAGGGAAAGCTGGATATAAGAGTATGTGAAGTAGCGAATCACTTTCTATACTCTCTTATGTTTTCTCTCTGAATTCCCGATGAATTAATAAGAAATAATGAAGGAATGAGCTTCTATTTATAGGAGAATGGAGAATGTTAAAGAAATGAATGAAATCTTTACATTTGCAACCTATACGGTTCCCTACCGTGTCGTTAGATTTTATAGGATAATTATTAATATACAGGTTTTGAAAAAGCACATGTGCCAAATAAATCTAGAAATTGTCAAATCATCCAATAAGTCTAAGCAAAAATTCAATTCACCATTGCTATGTCGTATATATATTTCTACGTATATATAAATATATATATATATATAATAATATAAATGTACTCCTTCACCACAATTCTTTGTATGCATTACAGCATATAATATATACTATATATCTTTCCGTCCCACATAGGTACTGTCATTTTTATATATAATCCATTTATATACCCATGAACCACTTAACATATATCCTTATATATATATATATATATATATATATATACTTGATATCATATTTCTTAGCCATTTACTAGTGAGCCACACACCTTTAATATATCTGAATAACTTTCTCACATTGTTTTGAAAAATTAGGTAAATAAGGACACAAGCCCAGCACATACCACAATTACTTCACAAAAACACTATAAATATTTTTAACATACATTTATCATCATTATTATGATTCATGATATTAATCGTGACCACGTTTTTCGAGAAAGAGGGATTTCGATACAGGATTTCTCTGACTATTGGCCGTAATTGGGTATTGAGCCTCTCCTTGGCGGAACTTCTAGACATCGTTAATGTGCAAATAATAATATTAATAACTAAACATATCATCTCTGATTATTGATTTAATAATATATAAAATATGTGACAATAATTGAATCAAATATAACGATGAGATCTTGTCTGACAATTCTTTGGCAATGATAATTGAACCAAAGCGGGTGACTTCTCCGTAAGCATCAATAATCAATCACGAGTATTGCTACTATCTTGACCACAGCGTATTCACCATTACTTTTAACCTTAAAGTGTAGTTCCAGACGAGTTAACGATAAAACTTAATGCGTTATTTTCGATGGAAAATATTTTTTGTAGTTTTCTTAATCAAACCAATAAGATGCATTTGTGGAGATTCACCATGATGATTGTCTTGGTCGTCGCGAATATTCCTGCTCGAAGCGAATATTCACAGGCCAATCGAATATTATATAACGAAACTTGCGTACTTTGCAAAATTTATAAATATTACCCATGACTATAACATTATATCAAATTCGTTCCATAATATTCAAAATGATAATTATAGAAAATTCATCTTTATTCATCAAAGTTGAGGTCATCTGAACCTTGATCTTTGCTTTGTGAGAGTAAAAATCAAGAATAATATTCATGTACCAAAAATAATTTTATACGGAAAAGAAATATATTTTTCGGTGAATAGTACCCATAGATAATACTTAGGAGCGATGCTAGACACGAAAAGTGTCTCGAATACGGTGAATGATACTAGAGTGAATAGTAATTGAGTGAATAGTAACTTGGTGAATATTAACTTCGTGAATAGTACTTCGTACAGAAAAGTACCTAAATACGAGAAATGAGATAATACCCAGAGTGAATAATGCTTAGGGATGAATAGTAACTAGTGATATAGTAACTGCATTAGCAAGAAAAGCAACCAAAAATGATATTTCATATGACGAGTACAAAAGAAATGATATCTAGTATGAGTATAATAGAATACTCTGAAGCTATAAATGGATTTTCACATAAATGCTGTAAATTTCATTAGACGCGATCATTCCATCAATTTTAATAAATGAATGAATACGAAGTGAATAGATCACCATGCATGACGGTAATCCACATGAGAATAGTTATTCCAGTAGAATAATAAAGAATATAGTACTCGTGAAGAATTCACCGTAAATGCGATAGGCGATACGAATGAGTTATTCCCGATAGAATTAATAAAGAATGGAACGGAGTGAATGCGTAATCTGCCGCAGATTGGATATTCTAACGAATAATAAAAAGGAGTAATAGAACCGAATTAAATGCGTATGTCCATACGAAGACTGAGGATATTTTAACAAAATAATATAGAATGGAATAGACAACAGATCATTCACGGCTTGATCTTGCGATAGGCCGCGCATTTGAGGTTATTCAGCCGAGAATATTTAAAGAATGGAATAACGAAGAATTTCACCATGTATGCGGATGCCGCCAGGCAGATTATTGAGAATAAAAGAATGGAATAACAACATCTGCAAAGTATTGAAGAAAATAACTCTCTTCATGAATCTAGAAACAATACGTATCCCTTACCTCGAAAAGAAATTTGGATACTCGAATGAGTGAGGTATGCTATTTCTCTTCTTTTCTCTCATAATTTCTCTCTCTATTATAATTGCTCTTGTAAGCTTTTAGTGAATTGGTGAGAAATGAAGAAGATAAAGCTTATTTATAGGAAAATATAGTTTTAATAATTGCACACTTGCGTTTGGGGCTCAAAATATTACGATTATAATACCTTCCTCTTTGTCTTCATTTTAATTTAGTCACTGCGAGTATTATCAAACTTGCACCACCTCCTAATAGTAAATTATGTGAATTAATATTACATTCATGTGACTCGATAGTTACTACACACATGAAAGAAAAATTAATTCATAAGTATAGTACCTTCCATGTCTATACCTACCGTTTTTAATTTAGTCATTACAAGTATTATCAATCTTGCACCAACTCCTCTAATAGTAAATGCATGTGACTACCAATAGTACGCACATGCTGAACACATAGTTATAAGCATGTGAATTAATAGCAATTAATTGCTCGTTTATCCGATTAATTACAGGAGTTGGTCGATATAACACTCCACCACGTCAATTATAATTGAAATAAATGTCAATTTCCACTAACAGCAATAATTCTCACACAATGGAACTACTCGAACTTTCATCTTTAATTAACACGAACTTATTCATCATTAATATTATAATCTAGATAATGTAACAGGCGAGGTCGTTTCAGGAAAGGGGGCTTTCAGAGTAAAGGATTTCCTCTGATTAGCGTATGATTAGGTGAGCCAAAACCTCGCTTGATGAACTTCCTGAACATGGTGATATTACAATAATATGAAGAACTTGCTCGTCTCAATTATTGATTTATCATATAAAATATTAAAATTTGTGACAATAATGGGATGATAATGGAGATGCTGGTCGTGATTCATAGCAATAATTGGGTATAGGCCGGGTGACTTCTTACGTATGCATCGATAATAAATCTGGTGTGCTCTTATGCAACCACGCGTATTACTATCGTTTACTATCGGATAGTTCAGCGATTTTTAACGGTAACACGTTCGTAGTTATTTTTATAAAATGATAATTCTATCGTTTTCTAAGCTGCGACAATACCTCTATTGTGTGGTCCACTGATGATTGTGTAATAAGTAATCGAATATTTCTGTTAAAGCGAATATTCCTCGACCAAAAGCGAATATTATATAACAACTTGCGTACTTTGAAAAATTTATAAATATTACCACAACTATAACATTATATCAAATCCACCATAATATTCAAAAAATATTTTGAGAAATTTAAATATTTATTCATAAAATTTGGGGTCTCGGAGGAAGCCTATGCTAATATCATATACATATATACTCTCCACTCATATATTCCTCTTATTTGCAAAATTTCATCGAGAGAGAAAAAAAAGAAATTGAGAGAATGAGAGCTTGAGAGGGGAAAGCGAATCTTTGGAGATTATATAGCAACTAACATGAAGGAAGGAAGAGGATAATCAAATTAACAAAGGAAATTCATCCAAAAGGTAAGCCGTGAAACACTCTTTTCATGTCCTTGAAGAAAATAGTGAAAAAGCATGTATAGCCATGGTAAATGGTTTATGTTGATTTTTTGTAAGGCTATCTTAATGTTGATTTACATTATGAGGATGATAAGGAATGAAAATTATGGTTTAATAATGTTGCGATTACATAGAGAATCAAAGATTTCATGTATGTATGTGATATGTTTGATAAAATGCCTCTTAGTAGTCGATTTGTTCAAAGCGTGGTAATTTAGTGAGTTGGTTTATTGTAGCATGTTCATATATGTTGGTAGAAGTGATCGGATAGTAGAAGTTGAGCTCATGTATGCTAAAATCAAAATCACAAAATTTTTCAAAGTTGGTTGAATGTGAAAATACATGATTTTGGGTCTTCAGACCTCGGAATCATAGTTTATATGATTTCGATTAAGCGTATGTAATAATTTTATAAAATAGTATGTAGTATGAAGTCTAATCTAACCCCAAACTTGATTTGAATCGGAGTTATAATGATCAAGTTATGAAAATCGTGAAAGCATGTTCATAATAAAATCTGCGAGAAAATATGGAATTTCAGATTTTTTTTCTTAGTATAAAACTAGTGTTGGCATGCTTTTCTATGCAATTGGTTTGTGGTCTTAGCATGCTAGTTTTATGAATGTTATATTTTTTGTAAAAGACCTTCTTTGTATGAAGTTTATTGTGTCCAAGTATCGTTGGTCATATAATCTTTAGATTAGTGGGAATAAAATCATAAAAAGTAAGGTATGAAAGCGAAAATTTGTTGTCTTTTTGGGCTATTTGGATCGATCTGTTTTGGGGTCATTTTAGTCCCTTTGTTTTTGTACTATAAGAAGATATGAAGGTCTGTAAAATATTGAGAATTTTTGGTAAAATGCGGTTTTGAGAGTTATGGATTTTACGGCTAAGGTCGTTATTTGAAAAGATACTAGAATAACTCTCTACTGTATAAGTCAAAAATTACAAAATTTATCTTGGAAGTTCATGTGTATAAGGAGTTAACCCTAAAAATTTTAGAATTTTGGGGTGATCTCAATTTATGAAAATCTTAGAATATTTGACTATTATGGACTATTTAAAAATAGTAGATGAATTTTATAAATTAGGGAAAAATATATTTTCAATGTGGGACTATATTCTACAAAATCCTAGAAAAGAAATATTTTTGAGGGCTGATTTGGTATTTTTCATATAAATGATGTTATATAGATAAATGAATTTAATTATATATGTGATGTGATAATTATGGAAAATGAGATTTTCGACTTGAGACCATAAGCATATTTTATCTTGATTTTTGGTAGAGTTTTGGTGAAAAAGTCACAAATTTTTGTTTCCAAATTCTTTTATTTAACACGTGCTTTATTATAACAACATGTTATGTAATTGAATTGTATTTGAATACGTGTGAGTTTAATCATTTTATTAAAATAAAGGGAACCATTACACTTCAAAGTGGTGTTAGAGAACCGAATTATAGCGTGTGCGTGTGAATAGGTTACGTGAAGGCTAGTAGATACTTGATAATTGTGAAAGGCGTGTCGAGGCGAGTTTCTAACTTTATTCACTTTATTGTAGTGAATGTAAGTTCCTTAACTTATCTGATTTATCATTGTGTACCAAGTCTCTTATATTTGCTGAGTTATAACTTGTACAAACTTATATATAGTACAAGTTCTATTGATGATTACTCAATTATTAATTAGTTGTTTATGGCTTAAAGTTCTTAATTATTCTGAGCTTGCTTTGAGAATCGATAAGCCATTTGTTTGATTATATATTATAGATGAGAGATGTTGTATTATTTGACCTATTTCAAATTCATTGTAGCTATTTAAGTCTGCAATCAAATTGCTTTAGTGCGGTCTCACATGAAACTAAGATGAACAACTTGGGATAGCAGGGAATTTAAAGTTTAAAAATTAGTTATTAATAAAATGAATTTTTATTAATAATATTATGTCTTATGTGTTTATTAATCGTTCTAGAACCTAGGATGATTATAAGTCGGGAGGATTTTGGCTCTGAGCTAGGTTGAATGAGTAATAATTTTCAAGACAAAAATAAAAATTTTCGGGGAAAAAAATATTTTTGGGAAAAAAGGCGAAATAGGCACTATTCACACGAGTAAAACCTAAGGGTTAGGGTTTGAATAACCTAAGCCTTTTGAGAGTTCGGTATGTCGAAATGACATTCCGTCGAAAGATTTGACGATAATATATCGTGAAAAGTTAAGTAAGATAGATAAGTTTTTTCTTGAAAAAGCGATGCGAAATCGGACAAAATAAAAATGGCGAAAAAATCTTGTTATGTACTTTTCATTCGTTTAACTACGTTAGGGGAAAGCGTGAAGGAAAAGCGCTTAACACCAAAAAGTGTTTTTAGTTTTCAGAAATCAGAAGAATACGTAAAAGTTAATCGGTAAAGGAAAGGCGAAATATCAAAAATATTTGGATTAGAATCGTGATTTTAAAAGCGTCGGACGAAACCGAAAAGGCAGAACCACAAAACTTAAAGGCTGAAAGTAGACTTAAGGGCTAAGTTAAATTAACACCTAAAGTCATGAAGAATAGTAAGGAGGTGTGAATAGTAAGGAGGTTGGGTGGCAAAATGACTAAAATACCCCTAGCCTTGGTTTTCTATAAATAGGAAGCTTAATTCATTTAAATGGGATTTTGAAAATCCTACAAACTAGAGAGAGAGGTTAGGATGGATGAAGGGGAGAAGGAAGAGCATGAGCATGAATGATCGGATCGAAAGTGATCGTGAAATAGAAAAGCTTGCGAATCATCAGGCTTTGTACAGCGGAAGAAAAATAAAGAAGAGAGGTAACTTAAAACCTAGTGAATTTAAATTCTCTTTAAGTTTTATATGTTTAAAACATAAATTAATGAGAATAAGAAGTAGATGAGGTTATGAATGATTTCATATGGTTGAAATCATGAGAAATAAGAAAAATAAAATTTGAAGTTTAGTAAATAAATTTCTTAAGGAAGTATAAGATTAAGTAATGAATTAGAGCGATCAAGTGGATTATATAAATAAGTAAGGTGAAATAAGTAAGGAATGATGTTCTATAACATCAAATTCAATAAAAAGTGAAATCGTAATCAAAATATCGATTAAAATGAAGAGCGAAGCGAAGAACACGAAGAAACACGAAGAACACGAATAAGCGTTGTTGATGGACAAATTTAAAACCATCGTAGGATAATTGTTGTTGATGGACAAGTTTAAAACCATCAGCGTATAAGTTAGATGCATATTGCTTGGTTAGGAATGGTAGAAAGCGTTCATGAAGAAGCGGATTAAAACTTAGATATAACGAAGTTATGGCGAAAATTTTGTAAAAAGCGAGCGAAAATTAGAAAGTTAGTAAATGAACAGAAATGTGTAGGGTTTCATAAGAATGTAAGAGAACATGAAAACGTGAGTCGTGGACTCGAGAGCGAATGAATTCGAGTTTGGATGGCCAGAATTACAGACGAACAAAGCAAAAAGCGTTAAAAGCGTAAAATAAGCGAAGGGTGAAGATTAAGCCGATTGAATGGCACGTTAAGCGGATTCGAGAATGAAGTTCTATCGAGGGGATTGAAATACGTAAGATAAGGAAGAGAATGGCTTTGGAATGACCTCGTTAGAGTTATAACGAATAAGTTATGAAAGCGGGAAGTAAGCGTCTCAAAATGGATTTAACACTTAGAAGAAATTTTCTAGGGTTAGGGCTTGGGCATGGTATTGCAGACCATGACCATGCCTTGTAAACTTGAAGTGCGGCTGCGGCAGTGCTGAAAGACGAAGCGAAAGCAGGTCTTGTAAAACTGCGTCGCGTGTGTGAGAGAGAGAAAGAAGAGAGTGGCACTTGGCTTGATTGTGAGGAAAAAGCTAGAGAAGAGCTTTTAAGCTGCTCGACTCTTTAGGAGAAGCGTAAGGGAAGATAAAGAACATAATGTTCAACTAATGTAACACTTAATCAAGTGAATTAAACCTTTAATGAAGGTTGAACGAAAGATTAAAGAGATTAAAAGAGAAAAGAATGTAAAGCGGATTAGTGGCGATATGTCAAGGGGCCGTAGTAGTAGTCGTATGATAAGCGAGCGTGAGGATTGCTATGGTTGTGATTCCTTAGGCGTTGAGTGATGAGGGTAATGAATAACATTTGATGATGTTATGTCATGATAGTGAGAGAGATATATGTAAAAGCGTATATAGCGAATTTGTATGCAGCAACGTTATTTGCGATAAGTATTATGGTCTTAGCATCTGACGAAAATCAGTGTATGGCTTTGACATTAAGAATGACTAATGAACATGGGGTTCAAGTAAGGGATAACGAAAGTATTAAGTAAGATATGAATGGTATTAACCAAAAGCTGAGTAATGATGACATTAAGTAATGAGCGGTAATAAGATTAATGAAAGTATAAGAAGGTGAGTAGGTATAAGAATGAATCACGAGGTATGACATTTAGTTGCGCGAAAAGCCGTAAGGAATAAGAAATTAACTTAACAACATTATAATTAATGGTTAAGATAAGTTAAGATAAGTTTAGGTTGTGGTACAATCGTAACCTTTGATGGTTGACATATGGGATTTGGGCTAAACAATTCCTTGAGGAAGCGAAGGTATATAAAAGCTGGCAAACCGATCTAACTCCTTTGTTATGGGCGGTGTAGATGAGGCGGGAACTTGTTTGTTGGTTGTTTGTGGGAAACCACTCGAGTACCATATGGACTACTAGTAGAGAGAAGCGATGTGTCTTTGAGTCTAGAGAAGTTATAAGAAGAAGATAAGAATGTAAAACATCAAAGATGATGAGCGTATAAGTAAGACATCTCTCAGTATGTCATGAAAAGTAAGTAGAAGCGGTAATGAAAGTGGTCGCGTAAACTTAGGTTACAAAGCGTGACCCTAAGAAGTAAAGTTAAGCAAACTAATGCATAAGTCGAATATATATGACTAATTGTGTGTATGTGGTGTTTTCTTATGTGTTATATAGGAATTGAAATGAAGCGGTTCAGCGTAAAAGTATGTATGGTAGGCGTAAAAGTGAGTTTCTAACTTCATTCATATTTCAAATGAATGCTAGTTTCTTAAACTTCTCGGATGTTGAACTTGAGAAGTTACATACATGTGCTTAATGTGCGATATTTGTACAAAGTGGTAGAAACATATGAGGGCCTTGTGCCACAATGTGAACACTTTGGTGTTTTTATGAGATGAGCTATTACGTGATTTAAGCTATTGATAAGAGAATGCTACTGTTTATACATGATCCGTTATTATTAAGTCTGTGCTAATGATTCTAGCAGACAGAATGTGTATGAAAAAGGTAGAAGAATGAAAGTATTTTAAAATTAAAGTGAATATTGTTTTAAAATGATAGGAATCGAGATTATTCCTATTATTCAAAATTTTGCTTCATAACCTTTGTTGGTTATTGAAGTTCTTAAAGAATGTTTGAATTCTTGAAGTTGTTTGTTCAATTTATTATGACTTCTTTGGGCAATTGAATGCTCACACTTGCTTTAAATGAAAAACATTTTAATGACGATGTTAGAAGAACTTAAGGATCCGTAAAGATCAGTGTGGCGGTATCGGATGAAGTGCCATTGAGAAGAATGTGGATGGCGAGAAGATCGAAGCGAAGACTTGTAATATAAAATAAGTTAAATGAACTTTAGATTAGTTTAAGAAGCTGTTATGTATCCTTGGTGGCGGATAAAAGTCACTCTTGTAAGATGAAATGAATAATGTATTTATAATTATTTGTAATGAAAAAAGGTTATAAGGTTTTTAGAACACAGGATTTGAGAGTATATGTTGTTATATTTCATTATATAATGATGTATGTTTGGAAGAAGATGGGATCGTGACGTCTGAATCGGATGTGAAAATAGACCCGGATTTGAGGGTTATTCTGATTAGTATCAGGTGATAGGTTATAAATCTTAGGTAAGAGTATCTAAGACTATAATCGTAGAGAGAGGGATAAGAAGATCACCTGCGTGATCATAGTGAATCATAATGTGGATGAAATTTATTAAGCGATGAATGATTTATAGTCTACTGACGAAGTAATATGGGAAGAAGAACTTCAGATTGAGTTGTGAAGGATAGTATACGAATTAAAGAAAATTCGTATTAAGTAAAAAGAAATTTAGAAGTTGTAAAATTTCAATTGAGGACTCATGTGATAGCTGAGTTGTATGAACCTTTGTTATGGGCAGAGGTTTGTGCTTGGTGTAACAATTACTTAGCTTATTCTGGTGATAATCATTGGAATCGGTCGTATTTATGTCAAGATGTATATGGCGAGAAGGTGAATCTTTTCACATGTATATACTTGATAGGTAGAGAACGATAAGGTAGGTGCGAGTTCTTGAAACTCATACTTATGGTACGTTTGTGACTCATAATGATATGGTAGGTTTTGAACTTCTCGGTGAATGGGCGCTTATAGTGCATGCAGGATGGTTCTTAAACTCGTATTATTGTGGAAAGTTCACGAACTCATAATGTGTGGTAAGTTGATGGGTATACTAAGGTATAAGGATGTTTAGGCTGAAAATAAGTTATTTTCGATGAAGCTTAGTATTGAAGGTGCTAGAAGATTAAAGTATTATCATGATGAAAGACAATGAAGGAAGATGGAGAATAGGATATCCAAGTCATCTAGCTATGCTAGATTTCAAAGTTTATTGAAAATCGTCTTGCTTATGTGTACATTTTGAAAAAGGAAAGAATTGGTTCAACTTTTGGAACCAATAGATTTTTAAAAGAACTATTCTTGGTATATCTATGCTAATTGTTTTGGCTAGGCAGAAATTGATTTGAAATATCAAAATGAATTTTATATCATCGGTGCATTTGATCTGAGGATGGTAAAAGGATGGAGTTATTAATCTGATTGAACCTGGTGTTGGATGTGATCTTAGGATCAACAACCCACTATGGTATGATGTATAATGATGAAGTCCTGGTGAATGAAGTCCTCAGCGTCTAGTGTGAAAATGCGGTATCATGGCGTCATAAAACATTTTGATGTATTTGAAAAAGAATTTAAAGAAGTAGTCGATGTCGATTGAGTTGACTAGATGAATGTTTCACGTTGATATCAATTTATTGGTATGGTCTAAGCTACTTGATTGGCTAGACAAATGGTATGTCATGTTTAAAAGAAAATCGAGCTTTCTTTGAAGAAGTTGTGCCAAACCAAATTGTTTTGGTGCGGAATCTAATGATTTAGTCGAGGTGAACATATCCGAAATGGGGTATCGATGGGTAAGAGGTAGTTTGCTTTCTTTGTGATTGTAAAAAGGCGTAGTGGAAGAAAGATTCTGGACGTCGTCTTTGTTAAACTAGTAAGAGTTCATGGTCGATTTGACCCCTCGGCAAAAGTATGAAATATTTTAAAAGGAATTCTTATATTCCTCGTTATTATTCTACTTCATAATTCTTGATAAGTTATGAAGGTGAGAGAATGAATTTGAAAGATAAGAACTTCTTTGAAGAGAAGTTGAGAAGAAGGGTAAGCTAAAATTTTTGAGGATGAAATTACGTGAAGAAGGGGTGAATGTGATGACGAAAGGGTATGGGTGTGGTTTTAAGAAATTCGAGGATGAAATTTTTATAAGAGGAAAAGTGTAACGACCGAGAAATTGGATTTTCGAATTTAAGTTTAAAAATTAGTTATTAATAAAATGAATTTTATTAATAATATTATATGCTATGTGTTTATTAATCGTTCTAGAACCTAGGATGATTATAAGTCGGGAGGATTACGGCTTTCTGAGCTAGGTTGAGCGAGTAATAATTTTCAAGACGAAAATAAAAAATTTTTGGGGAAAAAATATTTTTGGGAAAAAAGGCGAAAATAGGCACTATTCACTTAAGCCGAAACCTAAGGGTTAGGGTTTGAATAACCTAAGCCTTTCGAGAGAGTTCGGTATGTCGAAATGACATTAAAAGTCGAAAAGATTTGACGATAATATATATTGAAAAGTTAAGTAAATAGATAAAAGTTTTTCTCAAAAAGCGTGCGAGAAATCGAACAAAATAAAAAATGACGAAAAGTATTGTTATGTACTTTTCATTCGTTTAACTACGTTAGGGGAAAAGCGCGTGAAGGAAAGCGCTTAACACCAAAAAGTGTTTTTTTAGTTTTCAGAAATCAGAAGAATACGTAAAAGTTAATCGGTAAAGGAAAAGGAAATATCAAAAATATTTGGAAAAAGAATTTGGATTTTAAAAAATCGAATGAGTTTTAAAAGAGCGGAACCACGAAAACTTTGAGGCTAAACGAAATGATAAGGAGGTTAACCACGAAACTTAAAGGCTTAAGTAGACTTAAAGGCTAAGTTAACTTAACACCTAAGTAAATGAATAGTAAGGAGGTGTGAATAGTAAGGAGGTTGGGGGGTGAAATGACTAAAATACCCCTAGCCTTGGTTTTCTATAAATAGTAAGCTTAATTCATTTAAATGGGATTTTGAAAATCCTACAAACTAGAGAGAGAGAGAGAGATGATGGGGGGGAGAAGGAAGAGCATGAGCATGAATGATCGGAGGAAAAGTGATGCGTGAAATAGAAAAGCTTGCGAATCATGGCTTTATCTATGGAAGAAAAATAAAGAAGAGAGGTAACTTAAAACCTAGTCGAATTTAAATTCTCTTTAAGTTTATATGTTTAAAACATAAATTAATGAGAATAAGAAGTAGATGAGGTTATGAATGATTTCATATGGTTGAAATCATGAGAAATAATGAAAAATAAATTTGAAGTTTAGTTATAAATTTCTTAAGGAAGTATAAGATTCGTAATGAATTAGAAGCGATCAGAGTGGATTATATAAATAAGTAGGTGAAATAAGTAAGGAATGATGTTCTATAACATCAAATTCAATAAAAAGTGAAATCGTAATCAAAATATCGATTAAAAATGAGCGAGCGAAGAACACGAAGAACACGCGAAGAACACGAAGAAGCGTTGTTGATGGACAAATTTAAAACCATCGTAGGATAATTGTTGTTGATGGACAAGTTTAAAACCATAGCGTATAAGTTAGATGCATATTGCTTGGTTAGGAGCGGTAGAAAGCGTTCATGAAGAATGGATTAAAACTTAGCTATACTTGAAGTTATGGAAAAAATTTCGTAAAACGAACGAGCGAAATTAGAAAGTTAGTAAATGAACCCGAACATGTAGGGTTTCATAAGAATGTAAGAGAACATAGAAAATGTGAGTCGTGGACTCAAGAACGAATGAATTTAGAGTTTGGATGATAGAATTATGATGGACGACGAAGAAAAGCGTTAAAAGCGTAAAATGAATGAAGGGTGAAGATTAAGCCAATTGAATGGCACGTTAGCAGATTTAGAATGAAGTTACTATCGAGGGGGATTGAAGTACGTAAGATAAGGAAGAGAATGGCTTTGGAAGCGACCTCGTTAGAGTTATAATGAATAAGTTATGAAAGCGGGAAGTAAGCGTCTCAAATTGGATTTAAAACTTAGAAATTTTTTTTAGGGTTGGGGCTTTGTGCAGGCGCTGACCATGCCTATAAAAGTAGTCTTTGCGGTGCCGGACGAGGAAGTCAAGGTCTTTGTAAACTTCATGCTGCGGCATGAGAGATAGAAGAAGAGAGTGGCGGCCAGCATGGCTGATGGATGTAGAGAAAAAAAGCAGAGAAGAGCTTTTAAGCTGCTTTCGACTCTTGGGGAAGCGTAAGGGAAGATAAAAGAACATAATGTTCAACTAATGTAACACTTAATCAAGTGAATTAAACCTTTAATGAAGGTTGAGCGAAAAAAGATTAAAAAAGATTAAAAAGACAAAAAAGAATGTAAATACGGATGAGCATGAGATTCTGGAAGATGATATAAGGGAATAGTAGTATGATGAGCGAGCGTGAGGATTGCTATGGTTGTGATTCCTTAGGCGTTGAGAGATGAGGGTAATGAATAACATTTCGATGTTATGTCATGATAGTGAGAAGATAAGTGTAAGCGTATATATGTATGCAAAGCGTTATTGCGATAAGCAGTGGTCTTAACATACTGAAAACGGTATGGTATTGACGACAATAAGAATGACTAATGAACATGGGGTTCAAGTAAGGGATAACGAAAGTATTAAGTAAGATATGAATGGTATTAAGAAAGCGTAATGAGCGATAATAAGATTAATGAAAGCCGAAGGTGAGTCGTATAAGAATGAATCTCGAGGTATGACATTTAGTTGCCAGAAAGCCGTAAGGAATAAGAAATTAACTTAACGAACATTATAATTAATGGTTAAGATAAGTTACGATAAGTTTAGGTTGTGGTACAATCGTAACCTTTGATGGTTGACATATGGGAATTTGGGCTAAACAATTCCTTGAGAGAAGCGAAGGTATATACAAAATTGGCAACCGATCTAACTCCTTTGTTATAGGGCGGTGTAGATGAGGCGGGAACTTGTTTGTTGGTTGTTTGTGGGAAACCACTCGAGTACCATATGGACTACTACTAGAGAGAAGCGATGTGTCTTTGAGTCTAGAGAAGTTATAAGAAGAAGATAAGAATGTAAAACATCAAAGATGATGAGCGTATAAGTAAGACATCTCGTATGTATATCAAAAAGTAGTAGAAACGGTAATGAAAGTGGTGGCGTAAACTTAGGTTGCAAGAAGCGCGAACCCTAAGAAGTAAAGTTAAGTAAACTAATGCATAAGTCAAATATGTATGACTAATTGGTGTATGTGGTGTTTTTCTTATGTGTTATATAGGAATTGAAATGAAGCGATTAGCGCGTAAAGTTGTGGTAGGCGTAAAGAAAGTTTCTAACTTCATTCATATTTCAAATGAATGCTAGTTTCTTAAACTTCTCGGATGTTGAACTTGAGAAGTTACATATATATCTGCTAATGTGCGATATTTGTGTAAAGTGGTAGAACATATGAGGGCCTTGTGCCCTGATGTGAACACTTTGGTGTTTCTATGAGATGAGCTATTTTGTGATTTAAGCTATTGATAAGAGAATGCTTTGTTTATACATGATCCGTTATTATTAAGTTTACATGCTAATGATTCTAGCGAGATGAATGTATATGAAAAGGTAGAAGAATGAAAGTATTTTAAAATTAAAGTGAATATTGTTTTAAAATGATAGGAATCGAGATTATTCCTATTATTCAAGTTGCTTCATAACCTTTGTTCGGTTATTGAAGTCTTTAAAAGAATGTTTGAATTCTTGAAGATGTTTGTTGTTTTTATTATGACTTCTTTGGGCAATTGAATGCTCACACTTGCTTTAAATGAAAAATATTTTTCGATGACGATGTTAGAAGAACTTAAGGATCCGTAAAGATCAAAGTGGCGGTATCCGGATGAAGTGCCATTCGAATGTGGATGGCGAGAAGATCGAGCGAAGACTTGTAATATAAAATAAGTTAAATAAACTTTAGATTAGTTTGAAGAGCTGTTATGTATCCTTGGTGGCGGATAAAAGTCACTCTTGTAAGATGAAATGAATAATGTATTTATAATTATTTGTAATGAAAAAGGTTATAAGGTTTTAGAACACAGGATTTGAGATATGTATGTTGTTATATATTTAGGTATATAATGATGTATGTTTGGAAGAAGATGGGATCACATGTTAGTGGGGGCACTTTTAATCGAAACCTCAATGCCAATAACCTCCACTGCCCAAGTGGCACACTTCAAGGAGTTCAAGAGCGTGGGACCCCTGAGTTCAAAGGAACCACCGAACCCATCGAGCTCAAACTTGGGTCAAGGAAATCGAAAAGGCTTTCACTATCGCCTCAAGTAGGTGATGATCGTAAAAATAACTTTGCCACTTATATGTCGAAGGGTGAAGCTAACTGGTGGGAGGAAAAACCGCATGAGAAATGAGAAGAAGTGATACCTGGGAAGGGTTTAAGAAAATCTTTTTGAGAACTATTTTCGATTAGTATGCAGAGTCGCATGGAGATACGATTCTGGAGTCAAGCAAGAAGATACGACGGACTCAATACGCCATTACAAAATTCAACGAGCTGGTGAGGCTCATGCGCTCACCAAGCTTCGACACGAGGAGAAAAATGAAGAGTTTTGAGGTGGTCTCAAACCATGTTTATATAGTAGACTCTGGCAGCCATGTTACAGTATTTAATAGTTTTCTCGACTCTCTTGGAGAAAGCTATAATCAATGAGAGCGGAAGTGAGGCCCTAATGAAATTTAATAAGGAGAAAAAAGAAGAAGAACGAAGGAGGAATCGTGGGGAAGGTAGCGTAGATGGAGTGCAAACAAGAGGAAGTGGAACAATAACAACAGAAGGAAGAATAATTTAAATCGGAAACTCTGGGGAAAACTAAAGGAAGCAAAGAAGAGAATCGAGGCATGCAAGGAGTGGGAGGAATCATCTAGGGGCATGTCTAAAAAGGAAAGAATGTCTGTTTCAATCTAGGGTGCGGAGAGGGCACATCTCTCCCAATTGCTCGCACCAAAGAGAAATGGATGCTTCAACCATGGAGCATTGGATCATCCTGCAAGGAATTGCCCAAAGAAGAAACACAAGCAGAGAAAATGGAGCAAGGGGACCAAGCGGTGGGAATCTCCTGATTAATGGACCACCAACCTCGTAATCGACCTCAACAACAAGGACTTTCAATATGATGGTTCAGATGCAAATGATCAAGGGACGTGGTTTCGGTATCATTCCGATCAATGATATATCTACTTACATATTATTTGATTCAAGGTGCTACTTGTTCCTTCAGACGCATGAATTCTCCCAACAATTAAACTTACCCCGTGGAAGAATTAAAATATCCTATGAACATAGAAGTTGCTAACAAGGAAATGATTCCCCTTTAGCCATGTCTATAGAAATTGTGTTGTAGACATCGGGGATATAAGTTACCCGTGGATTTAATTCCAATTCAATTAGAGAATTTGAAGTAATTCTAGGAATGGATTGGTTATTTAACCATGGAGCAATGATAGATTGCCAAAGAAGTGTATAAACCTTAGGACTCCAGATCGATCTAAGGTAGCATTCTATGGAAGTAGGTCGATGAGACACTCAAGTTAATCCTATTGATGATGCAAGCGAGGAAGTTACTAAGAAAGGATGTGTAGGATATTTGGTCCATATCACGATACTGCAGAGAAGCGAGGGATAGAGATGGGATAAATACCGAGAGTGAATGAATTTCTGGAGGAATTGCCAAGACTTACCGATCTGGGGAGGTCGAATTCGTTATAGATTTAGTATCGGAATGACACCGATTTCAAAGCCCCTGTAATGGCACCTTTAGAAATGAAGGAGTCGATGGTACAGTTGCAGTTATTATCGATAGAAGTATATTCAACTGGAACTGTGTCTCTTGGGGAGCACCAGCTTTTATTTCAGAAAAAAGAAGGATGGATCGATGAGACTATGTATCGACTATCGAGAGTTGAACAAGGTGACGATTAAGAACAAGTACCATATTACCTAGGATAGATGATTTGTTCGATCAACTAAAGGGAGCAAAATATTTTTCCAAGATCGACTTGAGGATTCGGATATCACCGTTAAAGGTGAGGAATGAGGATGTACCTAAGACAAACATTCAGTGACACGCACGGCCACTACGAGTTCTCCGATGATATCGCTTGAGTTAACAAATGCGCCAACAAAAATTATGGACATGATGAATCAAGTATTCAAGCAATACTTAGATAATTGTAGTTGTGTTCATAGATGATATCCGATCTATTCCAAGACTGTGAAGATCATGTCGAACACTTAATGTTAGTATCGGGGCATTGAGGAAGGATAAGTTATAATGCAAAATTCTCAAAGTGTGAATTCGCTGAGAAAGTTTAATTTCCGGGACACGTGATCATCGATAAAGACTAAATTTCTGTGGATCCAACAAAGGTGGAAGCGATTCAAAATTGGGAACAACCAAAGTCACCGATCAAGTAAGAAGTTTCTTAGGACCCGGCAAAGCTATTATGCCATTTTATCCAAGATTTTTCAAAGATAGAGGAACGTCATTTAATTTAACGAAGAAGTCGGTAAAATTTGTCCGGGCCGAGAAGTGTGAAGAGAGTTTAAGGAACTCAAGAAAAGACCGAGTGAAGCACCGGTGTTATCTTTACTCGACGATACAGGTGACTTCGTGATTTTCAAAGGATGCGCCACACAAAGGACTTGGTTGTGTGCTTATGCAACATGGAAAAATTATTATGCATTTATCGCGCCAATTAAAGGATTACGGAGAAGGGATATCCTACCCATGACCCGAATTAGCCACGGCAGTATTTGCCTTTTAAAGATATGGAGGCACTATTTATATTGTGTAAGGTGTGAAATATACACTAACCATAAAAGTTTCAAGTATATCTTCACGCAGAAGGAGTTGAATATAAGACAAAGATGATGGTTGGAACTTATAAAGGATTACGATTGCGACATCTCAGATCATCCGGGAAGTTTAACGTGGTAGCAGATGCGCGCCAAGCAGAAATGGCAAAGGGTAGATTGGCAATGCTAACAACTCAAGAGGAGTTAATTAAGGAGATGGCTAGATTGGAACTCGAGATAAAAAGTTCAAGGAGCCATGAGGGAAATTGTTCAGAATGGAGGCTCATCCCACTCTATTGGACAAAATTAAGGAAGCACAAGGTAGCGACGAGGAATGTGTGAAGGTGAGGAAAAAGAATTTCAGATGGAGAAGAGCTTAAATTCAAGATGGGGGTGATGGACTATTAAGATTTGAGAAGAGAATTTGGGTGCCAAGAAGGTCTAAATTAAAGGAAGAAATCGCATGTGAAGCCTATAGCTCAAGTTACCTAATCCAACCGTGGAAGCACAAAGATGTATCAGATCTCCGCCAACATTATTGGTGGCCTAATATGAAAAAGAAGTCGCAGAAAAGGCCAAAGCAAGTGTTTAACATGCCAAATGAAAGTTAAGCGCGAAAACATCAAAAACCGAAGCGGGTTACTTCAACCTTTAGAAATTCCGTAATGGAAGTAGGATCATATCACGATGGACTTCGTGGTAGGACTTCCAACCACGCAGAAGGGTTACGATGCAAAGATGGGTGATCGCTGATCAATCGACCAAGTTAAGCGCATTTTGCCAATCAAGATCGGATATACCTTGGATCGGGTTGGCAAAGCTTTACATCAAAGAGATTTTTCGAGCACGGGTACCTGGTATCAATTGTGTAAGATCGCGATCCAATTTCACAAAGAAATTTCTGTGAGAAGTTTTCAAGAACGCATGGGAACGTTAACCGAGATTGAGCATAGCGATCATCCTCAAATAGATGGGCGAAGCGAGAGAACTATTCAAATGTTAGAGGACATGCCGAGAGCATGTGTTATGGATTTCAAAGGAGTGGGATGACCACCTACCGTTGGTGGAATTTGCATGACAACAACAATTATCACGCGAGCATCGGATATGCCAATTATAAAGCTTTATATGGAAGGAAATGCGTAAGCGCCATCAGGTTGGGATGAAGTGGGAGAACGACAATTGATAGGGGCTGAATTGGTGCAACAAACTGCAGATGTGATCAAAATAATACAGCGAGGCTAGTAACGGCTCGGGATCGACGGGAAGAAATATGCCAGATCAACATCGGCAACAACGAGACTTCTTTGACGTCAAGACTTATGTGTTTTTTGAAAGTGTCGCCTTGGAAAGGGAAATGAGATTTGGGAAGAAGGGAAAACTTAGTCCAGATTCATAGGACCCTTCAAGTGTTGAGGCGAGAGTGGGTAAGGTAGCTTATGAAATAGCTTTACCTCCGGAGTTAGAACATATACCCAACATGTTCCACGCTTTGATCTTACGACCCTATAAGCGAGGATTACAAGCATGTTATAGAGTATGAACCTATTCGGCTTTGAGAAGGACTTAACCTATGAAAAGGTTCCAAAGATGATAATTGATATAAAAGAACAAGTGTTAAGTAATAAGATAATACCTTCTCTTAAGGTAGTGTGGAGGAACCACAACGCCAAGAGGCTACGATGGGAACTCGAGGAGAAATGATGAAAACTACCCTAATATTTTTGTTTCGATGAGTAATGATTCGAGGTGGATGAATCCTTATAAGGGAGGGTGTAATATAATATCCTATATTTTCTATTTAATTTAATAATTATCAATAAATAAACTTATGTGAAACTCTTATGTGATTTCATTTATTAGATGTATATGTGTTATGTTATATATATGATGAGATGTATTTAAATGGTTGGTTTAGTTTTATTTAACTATTTAAATTGATTAAGTAGGAATTAATTCTTTTTATTACGTGGGTTGGTATTAAATCATGAGTTGGAGTTAGAACGAATTTAGAGACGCGATTCATGTATTCGAAGTCCTAAACGTCAAAATTAGTCGAGTTAGACTCGTAATCACGAAAAATGTGTCACGGTTGACTTTTTGGTCAAAGTTAACCACTAATTTTGGTGGAAATTTTGATGAAACGGATAGTTCCAAATGACATCTTGAACGTTGACTTTTGAAACGAATCAATATAAGAATCCAACACGTTGGTTTTAACGAGAGGGCAAAATGGTCAAAATGGACATTTAAAGATTAAAATAATATTATAATGTGTTTATTTAATTAGTCAACAAAATGGTGGGGATCCTGTGACTACTAATTGGGACAAGGGAGGAGGAAGTATACGATCACAAGATATTGAGGGAGAGGAGTTACACTTGTGTAATAAACTAAAACTTTTCATTTTCTTAACTCCCCACTCCATATTAAACCTATGCATTATGAGCAATATATACATAAATAATGATTTTGGAATGGAAGAGGGAAGGGAAGCCTATGCTAATATAATATCATATATACTTCCACTCATATATTCCTCTCATTTACAAAATTTCATCAAGAGAGAAAAAAAAAGAGAAATCGAGAGAATGAGAGCTTGATTGGGAGAAAATGAATCATGGAGATTACATAGCAACTAAAAAGCAAGGAAGAGGGATAATCAAATTAACAAAAGGAAATTCATCCAAAAGGTGTTTCATGAAACTCTCTTTTTCATGTTCTTGAAGAAAATATTGAAAAAGCATGTATAGCCACGGTAAATGGTTTATGTTGATTTCTATTTAAGGCTATGCTAATGTTGGTTTCTCAATATGAGGATGCTAAGAAATGAAAATTATGGTTTAAACATGTCTAAATTACATAGAGAATCAAAGATTTCATGTATGTATGCGATATGTTTGATAAAATGCCTCTTAGTAGTCAATTTGTTCAAAGCATGGTAATTTAGTGAGTTGGTTTGTTGTAGCATGTTCATATATGTTGGTAGAAGTGATCCGGACAATAAGAGTCAAGCCCATGCATGCTAGAATCAAAATCACAATTTTCTTCAAAGTTGGTTGAATGTGAAATCTGTGATTTTGGGTCTTTCGAGCCCCTAATCATGGTTTATATGACTCGATTAACGATGTAATAATTTTATAAAATAGTATGTAGTATGAAGTCTAATCTGCCCAAATTTCTTTTGAATCGGAGTTATAATGATCAAGTTATAAAAATCGTAAGCAAGCATGTTCATAATAAAATCTGCAGAAAATCTGGAATTTTCATATTTTTTTTCTAAGTATAAAACTAGTGTTGGCACGCTTTTCTATGCAGTTGGTTTGTGGTCTTAGCATGCTAATTTTATGAATGTTATATTTTTTTTAAAATACCTTGCGGTATGAAGTTTATTGTGTCCAAGTATCATGGTCATATCATCTTTAGATTTGTGGGAATAAAATCGCAAAAGTGGCTGCAAGAAACGAAAATTTGATGTCTTTTTTGAAACTGTTTGGATCAGTCTATTTTGGGGGCATTTTTGTCCACTGTTTTGTACTTTTAAAATTCAGGAAACATTTGGAGTATTACTATAAGAAGATATGAAGGTCCCAGTAAAATATTGAGAATTTTTTGTTATACACGGTTTGAGAGTTATGGATTTTACTACTAAGGTCATTATTAGAAAAGATACCGAATAACTCTCTTCAGATAAGTCCAAAAATTATAAAATTTTACTGGAAGTTCATGTATATAACAGAGTTAACCCTTAAAATTTCAGAATTGTTGGAGCTAATCTCGATTTATGAAAACTGGAGAATATTTGGCTATTATGAACTATTTAAAAATAGTAGATGAATTTTATAAATTCGGAAAAATATATGTTCAATGTGGGACTATATTCTACAAAATCCCATAAAAGAAATATTTTGAGATCGATTTGGTATTTTTCATATAAATGATGTTATATGAATAAATGAATTTAATTATATATGTGATATCATAATTATGGAAAATGAGATTTTCCGACTTGAGACCCTTAAGCATATTTTATGCAGATTTTTGGTAGAGTTTTGGTAGAAAAATGTCACAAATTTTTGTTTCCAGCTTTTTTATTTAACCACGTGGCCTATTCATAACAACATGTTATGTAATTGAATCAGATTTGAATACATGTGAGTTTAATAGTTTTATTAAAATAAAAGGGAACCATTACACTTCAAAGTGGTGTTCGAGAACCAAATTACTTAATGTGACACATGTGAATAGGTTACGTGAAGGCTAGTAGATAGCGAATTGTAGAGAAGACGATCGTGCAAGTTTTCTAACTTTATTCACTTTATCAGTAGTTGAATGTAAGTTCCCTTAACTTGTATAATTTATCATTGTGTACAAGTCTCAGATATGTTCAGTAAGATATAACTCAGTACAAACTTATATATAGTACAAGTTCTATTGATGATTACTCATTTATTAATTCAACTTGTTTATGGCTTAAAGTTCTTAATTATTTATGAACCGCTTTCAAGAATGCGATTTGGCAATTTGTTTCAGCTTAGATATTATAGATGAGAGATGTTGTATTATTTGAATTATTTCAAATTCATCAGTAGCTATTTAATTCTACCAATCCAAATTTCTTTGGTGCGGTCAAAGCATGAAACTAAGATAAACAACCCTGATAACGTGGGTAATCGATGTCGGGCATATAGTCCCATTAACGCTTATACGTTTAAACTTTATACTTGTGCACAATGTAGGTACGATAGGTTGATCACCGAGTACTTGCAGAGACCTTTACAATCTATTTGATTGTTATATCGTCTGATGGTTTTTGATGAAACAAAATAATGTCTGTATCTAACAACCCTTAAGACGCTATTGAGAACTCTAGAACTCTTATCTTGATATTCCGGGTTTATCTCTTGATATTTATTTCAACTCATGAGAAATATTCATACTAATGCTTTTACTTCGATGTATGTTCTCAACTACTTTTATATAATCATTGCCGGCAATTTATGTTAATTCTTGCTTAAACCTTTCGCTAATAATTTGATAACAACCGAGGGCTCGCAAGGACAAAGGAAAGTCTAAGATGAAATGATGAGAGTTGTAAGACCCAAATTTTATGAAATAAAAGTATTCAATTTTTTTAATTACTATTCATGAGATTACTATTCACGAAGTTACTATTCACGAAGTTACTATTCATGAGTTACTATTCACGAAGTTACTATTCACGAAAGTACTATTCATGAAGCATGATAATTTTTTTTTTTTCGAAGAAGGAATTACTCAATAATTGTTACAAAGAATTAATGTTCAATATTTTATTTTATTGATTCAATAATTGCTACGTTGATATTTTATATTATTTTGTTTCAATAATTGTGACGTATTAGATTTTCCATTATCGAGAGCAATAATTCATATTATCCTGAATAATATTATTGGATAACATTATTGGCAATGCCTAGAAAGTTCTGTCTAAGGAGAGATTTGGTCACCTAATTGCTGCCAAGAAGGAAAAATTCTTATCGAAAGCCCCCCTTTTCCCGGAACCGCCTTTGGTTATTATTGTGATTCGTAATATTATTTGTGAATAATTAATTATTGATTTTATGATGAGAAAATATTTATTTTATGTGGATATAGATGGAGAAAATTTTTAAAGTGACAATTGTTGAAAATTAATATTTTATCTTTTTCGATAAAATAATTCATTTAAATATATTATTTTAATAATATAATAATGGTGATATTTTTACAAAGTGGAATGTGGAATATATGAGTATATGAGGAGGAAGAATATTTTTTGTTACAATAAATGTTTAAAACATGTTAAATATGTTTGTGGACCCCATTTCTTGATTAAAATTTGGTTATAGAATCGTAAAATCGTCTGGTTTGTGGATTTCTTTTGGCCAATTTCATTTGGAATTCGGAAAAACTTTCTTCGTAAAGTTGTAGAGAATTGAATTTTCTATAAAAACTCGCGAGATTTGAATTTTCTGATAAAAGGCTATTTATTATGAATTATTGAAGTTCCGGATTAATTAATTATTATTTTTTTGGAGTTTTAAATTAATTAATTATGAAAATGTTTTTGTAAGTTTTGTAAGGTGAGATACTTGTGTTGCTGAAGTTTGAACAAAAAAAAAGTGGGCGTAGGAATTCAAATTTATTATATTAATAATTTATTAAATTTTCTCGCTTTGGTGTTTCTAAGTATTTTTCTATAAATAGGGTGCTTAGGTTAGAATTGAAAATCACAATTTAAACTGAAGTTTTCTCTATATTATCGAGTGTATTCTTGTGAGTATTTTGAGTATACTTTGAGTATTGCTATACTAAGGCAAGCAAGTTCAATTCGGCGCTATTCCAAATGTAAGCATCGCTTCTTTCGAGGTAAAGGATGATAAAAGGATTTTAAGGGTTATTATGTTTTTAGTTTCGAAATTTTTCTGAACCTTCAAAAATTCTGGAAAAATTTGAAATGATAATTTGATGAGTTTTATATATTGTGTCCAAAATGGCGATTTTGGATGTATAGATTGAGAGTTATGAATTTTATGAGAAAAGACTATTTTAAAAGTAACCGCTTATAACTCAGTGATTAACTCCAAAATTGATGAAATTTTTATTGGGAGTACATCTATATAATATCAGTATACCGTGTAAATTTCAGAATTGTTGGATAAAAGTATAATTTATGATAAATGTTTAAATATTCGGTGGTGTTGGCCATGTGAAAAATAGTAAATGAATTTTAAAATTTGAAAAAAATATATATTTAATATGGAACTATATTCTACTAAATTCCAGAAAAGAAATATTTTGGAACTGATTTGGTATTTTCATGAAAATATTCTAGTTATGAGTAAATGAATTAAATATGTTATGTGAAGTAAGAAAATTATAAAATATGATTTATTGGCTTGAGAATCATATATGAGGTATATGCAGATTTTTATGAGGGTTTTGGTTAATGATAATGAAATCTTATGAGTTTGGCATTTTAGATGATTAAATGCATTAATTATTAAAGTGTAAATAATTGGATTAAATTATTTATAAGTTTAAGAAATGATTAAAATATTATTATAATATTAATAATATTAGATTATGAGATTTCTAAGTGATTTATAACATTTGGATTAAGGTGTTATAAATATGGATATGAATTTTATTGCTTAAACTTTATCTTTTCGTGTCGAGGTTATTACGCACGATACTAAGACTTTACGTATTTAATACGGGTACTATTCACGACAAATTGGTTTCTTCTTTGACCAAATTATCGTTGATTTATGAATCTTACTCTTGAAATTAAAACTATGTTTTGATTATATTATTTTATATAACATTCTTATAACCCTAATGATAATATTTCTCTTCGACTTGAGTGTAAAGATGGGTAGATTATTGGTACGATCGCGACTATAGGTTCTCTTTGGCCAAGAGTGCAAAAGTTGAATTGTCGACTGGTATGATCGTTGACCATTGAATTTACAATTGAATATTTTTAGCTTAAGTGCAAAGGTGAATCGATCAACATGGTTATAATTATTGTTATATAACTTCAAATGATTATGTATTTATTTGAGATATGAATATCTTTGTCCAGTAAGTAAAAAGATGGTTTGTTGATGAATATCTTAGCTCAGAAAGTGCAAAGATGAATTATTGATGAATATCTTTTGCTCGTAATGCAAAGACGACCATTGTTGAATATCTTTTAATTGTAGTAAAGATGAATTATTGATGAATATATTTCGCTCAGAATGCAAAGATGACTGTTGTTGAATATCTTTAAATTTCGTAGTGTAAAGATGAATCGTTGATGAATATCTTTGGCCGTGCAGCAAAAGATGAATTTATTAGTATGATTATGAAATGAACTGTGATTTGGTATAACCATGATATTTGATGTTTCGGTGTAAAGACAGTGATGAAAATTATCTTCATTCCGGATGAGAAGAGGAATTTAGAATCACAATTATGATTATGAGTTATTCATATGATTGTGGAAAGGAACCGCTGATTGATGTTACAGGATAAAATATTGTTGGTGGATTTTTAACGTGGAGAAGACAATAGACTTTATAGTCTATTTGACTTTTTAATGGATCGCTTCGTCTACCGCAACTATGGTTGAAAAGTTTTATTATCTACCATATGTTCTAAAAATCTCGATTTATTATCGATGAAGACTATTGATAATTTATTTATCTTTAGTCATAATATTCTTTATCGAGCTAGTCAGGTTTCACCCTTTTGTTTCACAATTCCTTTCTGTAATAAAAGTATAATGGGTCGAGCGGGGGATAGCGAGAGAATAGAATGGTGGTCTATAGATGTTGAGGGTGAGGTGAATTTAACTTGGAAGGTGTTTTGCCACTATCATACAAGATGTCTAATGACATACAACCTCGTGTCATCATAAGACATGGTTGTGTTTCATCCACTTCTGCCGAGTATATTTACAAGCACTACCTATATAATCTTGGTGTTTGTTTGGAGTATAATACTCAATTAGAGACAAGTGGAGATAATGATATGTCAAGAGAAGACTCACCATTGGGAAGAATATGATAGTAATCTTCTCGCTTTTTCTTTTGGGGTCTATCAATCAACCAATGATAATTTGTGGGCTATACGACATCTACCATAACCTAAAAGCATGGCCTCCCACGTACGGAAGGTTTCCTTGAGCACTTCCCAAAGATTCTAATTTCTAAAACAGTTTTGACTATACCTTTATGTAAGGTGTCATTGTGACGCGTTACACATGCTTGGTATATATTTGTATCCAAACTCACAAAGATATTGATTGTCAGATTTTGCACGACAATTGTTATAATAAAGTTGTAGTTGTTTTCCGTACTATATATTTGGCTTAATTCGTAATGGGTTGGATGAAATGGACCTATTTTGGGGTCGTTACAAGAGTTATTTATGTAATAATTATATTTCCGCATATGATGTAATGTAGCGATAAATGCTAAGTTTAAGTTTCCTTTTATTAAAGGTTGTAAAGACTTGGGACTTTATTTTGAATAAGTATGTAATAGTTATTATTATTATTATTATTATTATTATTATTATTATTATTATTATTATTATTAGAGTTACTTAGATATATGATGATGTATGTTGTATCGTGAGCACCATGTCCTGTAATCGATGTTACACGAATTTGGGGGTGTCTCAAACCCTATTATAGGGGATTATTTACGCGTAAGCGTTTAAATGTTTGTGCACAATACATTGTATGAAGGGTTGATCCTCCTGAGTACGAGGAGTCCTTATAGTCTTATGACTGTTAAAGTTTAAGTTGAAAGATTACTTACAACTATGGACGTAGTTCGTGGTCTTATGAGCCTCAGATACATATTTCATATTTGATTATCATTGATAGAGCATATTGTTCAGTTCTATTGAGCCTATTATTTGACAATTGTTATAAAGTTTTATTCTTTGTCATTTCAAGTGAGCATTGTTTGCTCACTCTTGCTTATATAACTATTTAAATTAATTTACCGAGAAGGACGATGTTCCTCTGACTAGTAAAGGAAAAGGATAGATGAACAAGTATTTACGACTTGTAAACATGTTGACTTTTAATATCGTCAGACTTTGTTATTGTGATGTAATTATTTAATTTTCCACATATGATGTTTGTAATTAAAGGTTATATAACCCGGGAGATTTTGTTAGATTTATTGATGTAACCCTTTAATGGGAAGGTTTATTATTAAACTTTATTATGTTTGGGTAGTTAGATATGTATGTTTTTATCAAGTGAACACCAAATGGTGGAAATGAAGTAACTAATTTGGGGGATGTCACACCTGAGTCGCCAAATACATCACTACTACAAAACAAAAACAGCGCGAAAAAACGCGTTAGGTTTCAATCAAAAAAAACGCCAAGTTAAGCAGATTATCTATTCGACACTTTACACAACGTTTTTAAAACGTCGTAGTTAAGCACATTACACAACGTTTTTAAGAAAAAAAACGTTGTAGATTTATTTTTCATAAATTAACAGATACTTAAAAACGTTGTAGAAGGTATAATTCCACAACATTTTCTGAATAAAAACGTTATAGTTTAATATATCAGACAACGTTTTTAACCAATTTATACAACATTTTTAAAATGTTGTAGATAAAAAAAAAAAAATTGTGATTCACCTATATTACCAATACACCTGCAATATGCTAATGTCATGATATATAGCTAAAAGGTCTAAATTCTCATTTAAATTTAAAGCCAAATTGTATCAATTATTCAAAATACAAAGTGTGTCATGTGCTCCTTGTACAAAGCGGTGTCAAAATATATACGTGCAGAATCTTTTACATAGTCCATGTGCAACCATGTGTACATCTGCTCAACAGCACCATTCAAAGTGTTGTCATGGTACTCCTTGTACATGTTTTGATATCTAGTCCTCCTATGGTATCGCAGCCAAATGTCGTAGTTCTTGATTGTGGTAGGGTTCTTCCCAAAAATCTACAACAAAAGTAAAAAGTTATCCTTGTTAGAAAAGCATGCAACCAGTAAAGCAAATTTTGGTGAATTCATTTGACAAGTCATATAGAAATAAATAGCGACTGCAATAACAATAACTGTATAAGCAATTAAACAAGCACGAGGAAAAAAAGATAGTTCACAATCCACAAGACGCGAGTATATCATTTTATTTTATATTTATTTTCTCCAAACCTCAACCATATTCGGCATGCTATAGCATCTGCAAGAGATGATGATATTCCTAGTTCTGCACTGGATATTTTGTAGTGCTGAAAGAGATTGTAAACATATAATCAAAGATCAGCATAAAACAACAGGTAGGGGATGTAAATAAATGGAAGGAACAAATGCAAAACTAACAAACCTTTTGTATTTGGGCTAGGTTTGCTCTTCCTTCCAACTCTGTTAAATCAATCTTCTTTCCTTTGACAAGTTTCTCTATGGCTGAGGTCTACTCAAATAGTAAATAAATTCTCTTGTAATCTTTTACTTTCAGCAATGAAACAGAGCAACAAACGATGACATGACTGAACTCTGCATTATTTATGACTTAGCTGACTCACCTCATCGTCAGATGCACTGAAACGAGCTATGAGGACTAAAGTAAATTTAATAAGCAATACAGTTCTACATGTTTAGAGCCTGAGTAATTAAAATTAAAACAAGCTCAAAATGTAAAGTGCGTGTTGCCAGTGACTCGCGCGATTTAGCAACAAGCGTCTTATGAGCAGCAGCTAGATCAGGGAATACATTTGGGATCTGTCTCATTTGTTAATGAAAGTCATATTAAATATATTCTGTGAAAGATATTGCAGCACAGCAGAAAATTTTTAAAGCAAGAAGACATTTTAGTATTGGAGAGCTGAGCTTAGTTTGCTTACAAGTGATAAATTGAGAAATGCTACTTCAGGTTCCAGCGTTCCTGCTTGCATTGCATCCAAAAGTTCTCTAAGAAAATAGGAGAAGCTATTACCACACTTGAAGTTTAGTCCTTCAAGACAACGCTTAACACACAACTAATTGTTCTCTTAACTGTACACCTTTGAAAGCTAGCTATTTTATATTTCTATTCATCCATGAAGCCACCAACCATGATACTACTTTTGAATTATAACTTATAAGAAAGTAAGTTGTCCTTAACCTAAAGCCAGCACAATATAAATATGACCAACAATATTTACAGTTAGCACAGTGGCATGTGGAAGTTTGAATATTATCTTCTACTACAAGTCTACAAACAAAAGATGTAACCTTTGTAATGCACAACAAGCACTTTATCACGAAGAAGAAGAAGAAGAAAAAAAAGAGTAGCAAGGATTTTAACAATAGCAACTAATCAAACAAGCATTTTAGACTGGAGCAGAGAAAGTATGGAGAAAAAAGTTACGACTTAACAAAGCAGCAGTCTAGCAGCAACAAGCCAACATGAATTTATTCTACTAGTAGTCTAGCAGGCAGCAGCTAGCAGCAGTTGTGCTTGTGCAACAGCCAACATGCAACATGCAACTGCAACAGCCAACAGCAATTCAGCAATAGCAACAGCAAACACTGCATTATTTGACACAATATGATGTGAAATATGAAAAATGAGGCCAAACTCGGCTGATGAGATGAGAAAATTTAGAGCGAAAAACATTTCAAAAGGTATGCAGAGTTTTATAACTACAGTCCATAGGTCTTACATGTGATACATGCAAACTGCATAAATATTTCAGTGAAAACAGTGAAACATGAAACATGAATGAGTCGGCCTTCTTCAGGTGTCAACTTGAGGAATGCCTGCAGCAAACAGATGTCTTCAAATAACTGAATAGAAAAAGTAAAATATCTTTCAACAGGCAATAGGAAGCTTATAAGAAACTTGGTGTGGATTGAAGGCATGCCCGAGAGGAGTGGATAGTTGAAAGGATAAACGAAGCTTCTGAAGGTGGTTTATAGATAAGGAAACAGAATTCTCTTCAACTAAATTTAACCTAAAAAAATAAAATATAGCATGACGTAAAATTTGTTCTTTCAAATTCCATTGCTAATAGAAATGATGAATGACACCTGATGCCCCCATTACACTTCGAGACGCACCACAACACTAGAAAAACCATGCTTATGAATTATATTGTACGCATTCAATTTATTTTATTTGTTGCAACTTCAACTAGCCAAAGTCTCATTTCAATGTCAGTCAACTACAAAATCTCTTGAAAAAAAATAAAAGAAAGACTAAACCAAAAATATCTGTGACATACACATGTAAACTAATTATAGCAAATCTGTGACGTACAAATTTAAACTGCCGGATATCTTACTTTGAGATCCCAAGGCATCTTTTAACGTGCAACAAAGAGTAGGCTGAACTTTTACATTTCTTGTTGTTCAAAAATCTGTAGAATGCAAATTTGGTGTCATATATATATGCGTCAGCAGTTTAGAATTTCTAATTGTATAAAATACTTTATGATTTTCTTGGAAGTTTTCCATTGTAAACAGTTAAATAAAAATTTGTAGTGCTGCTACAATCTAAAGCACATGTTTGAATGGAAGCAAAAAACGACTTTGTTGTTGCTTTCAAGGTAAATCAGGGCTGCTTAACTTTAGTCTATGTTACACAGACTCTTCACTTTGCCTTAAGGTACTATGTTCGATACTCGAGACTCGGATAGAGGTATGGGTATTGGACACTTATGTTAGTGTAAAAACTTGACAAAAGTGAGGAGCACCCGTGTCGAACTCTACAAAATATACTGTCCAACCGGACACACCATCCCAGTCCATGTAACATAGGCTTCAGTGTTGTACACCTATTGTGCAGGGTATCAGACTCATAGTTAGGGCCTGAAGCATCTCAGAATCATTTATGCTCTCTCACTATAAACTTTCTGCAAGTCTAAATTACCCTAAAACTCATGTTTGTATTGAGGAATGAAGCACATGGACGTATATTTATACTTGCATTACGTGAAGATATTCTGTCTATGTGGATGTTGGGCTTAAATTTTCAGTTTTTCACATAAAGTTGTATTTTGTTGTAAAATACTCAAATATGACTTTTGGTAGAAAATTAAGATTAGATACATGGTTATATATCTAGTAATATTAAAGGGTGTGTGGAAACAAATGGATATTATCATGTATTCAGATATCCTATTTATGGAACTACCCACAAACTGAAACTACCCATCAAGAAACCAAAGAAACAGTTACAAAATAAATAAACATTCAATCCCACAATTGGGAAATTCACAAATTTCAGTAAAGCTAGTCAATCAATACCCAATTTCGAAAAAGTAACCTTTTTTATATACATATATGAAAGAGGGTTGTACCTGTTCAGGAAAACTGGGTGAAGGTTCACAGCGGTAGCAGCGGAGTCCAGGAGGGGGAGCAGTGAAACCATGTGCGCACATAAGAAGATTAGAGAAGCTTTACACAAGTTGGATGAATCCGACTCGACGGTCATCGGGGTTTCAGAGGATGTAGAAGGGACGGTCATCGGGGTAACACCAGATTCTTAGGGCACAAATAGTTACCCAAACAAGATAACACATGCGATTCCCACAAATATGACGAAAAAATATTGCAAGAGTTCAAAATTGAGGACATACCAGTTAGGGTTTTCTTAGATTAATCCTCCGTTCGACTAATTTGAGGGCAGAAGTCGATCGATTTGGCTTCCACCATGTGACAATCAAGAGGGCGGAAGAGAGAAGTTTGACCTAAGAACTTCTGATTCGTGCTTCTGCAGTTTTAAAAATGCTCAAGATCTTCTCTGTTTGGATCGTTGGAGAGAAGGGCACCCGCTTTCTTTGGTCGTAGACAGAGAAAGTACAGAGATAAGAGATAAAGTAGTCGCTTCCTGTTTCTATTTTTTGCTCCGTGTTTTTGTTGATAGATAACGTTTTTTTTAAAAAAATGTTATCTATTTAAAATTAAAAATTGCCCTTATAAAATACATAACGATTTTTCATATGTATCTACAACGTTTTGTTAAAAAACGTTATGAAAAAAATACCACAACATTTTTTATTGTCTATTTCGTACTTTCTAGTAGTGCATGGTACAGAATTCAAATATAACTTAATTATACAACTGTCGTGTAAAATATGACAAAACATAGCGAAGAGTTTAAACACGAATATCTTCTCGTAGACAATATTCAAACTCAAATGGAGTCATCATTACAATTATTATCACACTATTTTATAAAATAGTGAGGACAACTATAGCCACCATCTCTCGACCATCACTGCTCCCTCGACTAGTTCCTAACTATATTCTCATTTCACATTAAAGAATAACGAAAAGAAAAAGTGAAATTTCAATCAATAGCCCAAAGAAAGTTAATATTACGACTCAAGATAATACTGTAATAAATTATCGAAGTTTTCCTCAACAAATGTTAAACTGATAGAATACAATAGACAACAAGTTTAACTGCAGTGGAACAAACAATCCATTAGAAGAGTCAAGTAGAGCATGATATGATTTAAAATTTTATCGTCAATTTTATCACTGAGACTCAGCTCAATAAATAATCCACATCACTGAATTATCCATGCACTACGGGTCAAGGATATTCATTTTTATCACATCCACGAATTATCCATGCACTACGGGCCAAGGATATTTGTTAGTATCACCAGTGGTTATGATTATACCGATATATAGTTATAATCATACCAGTCAATAGTCCATCTATGCACTACGGGCCAAAGATGACTTTCATCACAATATAAGCATGAAGATGATGACAATGATATAAAAATTAAATTAAGTGAAAGCAAAGGATAAATTTTAAAGATTTATAATTCAATTTATCTAGAGTTGAAGAATGTCCAAATTATCAACATGATATTTCTTTGTGGAATAAAATTCAAGAATAATATTGTATCAAAAATAATTTGGACAAAAAAAATCAATTTCATTATTAATAAGACTCCGGTGAATAAGACCGAGTGAATAAGACTGTATGAATAATACTTTTGAATAAGAACTTGAATAAGACTCAAAGCATTTAAAAGATTAAAATTTAACAAGAATGTCCAAAGAAAATATTCCCGTGAAAAGATACTCGATGAAGCACAAATTTCAAGGATATTCTACTAATTTCAAGGAGTATAGAAGAAATACTTTAACAAAATGAGTGTAGAATTCAGAATCTGAAATGAAATAATATTACTTACATACTACAGAGTATGGAAGAAAATATTATTTCATACGAATATTGAACAAAAATAATATCGCTTACCTTAAAAGGAGAATATTTCTGATTGGTAGGGAGGAAATATTCTTGAAGAAAACTTATACAGTTTTCTACGCTAAGAGCTTCCTTAAACTCAAAAGAAATACGTTCAATATTACAAAAGAAGAATTCTCTGACTCTGGTGTGATTTTCAATTCTAAACTAAACATCCTATTTATAGGAGAATGGCGGGATACTATTTGAAAAGAAAAATCACGGACGCATAGTAATAGAAATTCACGTGCGCTTTCTCGGCTAAAAATTTTGATTTACTATGCAGCACTGTGCAATAAAATATAATATATATATTAAATTTTTAATAAAAGATAAAACTTATATATATATATATATAATAAAAACTGAGATAACTTTCTACCGATAATTTTTAAAAATGGATAAGTGGGGGTCCATATAATAAACAAAATTTATAACAAATACATTATAAAAATCCTCTCTATTTATCTCAATTCTCTAGGCTTCACAAAACATATTTTTAATAATATTTATCATTAATATTATAACTCACAATATTAACAACAAGATCATTCCCAGAAAAGAGGGGGCATTTCGATAATGATTTTTCTTTATTGGCGCAATTAGGTGACCAAACCCTTTTCCTCGACAGAACTTTTTAGACATCGTCAATAATGCAAATAATAATATGAATAACTTTGTCGCCTCAATTATTGATTTAATAATATAAAATATTATGACAATAGTTGAATCAATAACGTGAGATACTATGCAGCAATTACTGTGACAATAATTGAATAAAACTGAGTGACTTTTTATGTAAGCATCAATAATCAAAGATATCGTATAATACCGCAATGCTACTATGCAACCACGCCAGACATCGCACTTTTATCACCTGGTATTTCAATAGTTAACGGTAAAACTTTCACCGTTATTTTTATAAAAATAAATTTCTGTCATTTTCTAACTCCAACAGTAATTCCGTTGTGGGGTCCACTAATGATTGTGACGTTGTACGAATATTCCCCGACCAAACAAATATTTTATGACAACTTGCTTAGTTTGTAAAATTTATAATTATTACCCACAAATATAACATTATATCAAATCCACACCATAATATTCAAAATGATATTTAGAGAAAATTATTCTTTATTCATAAAAGTTGGGGTCTTACAACCTCCCATTGTTATAAAATTTTGTCATCAAAATTGGTGTACGGTATGTAGAAGAGGTGAGGATACCTTGATTTTATTTCAGATTCTAACTCCTAGGTCATTTCCTCAACATCATGGTTTCTCCACAAAACTTTGATTTGAGGTATAACCTTGGAGCGTAGAATATGTTCCTTCTTATCCAAGATTTTAACAGGTGCCTCTTCATACGTTAAATCTTTCGCTATCTCATCTGGTTCTAAGTCAATAAAGTGGTTTGGGTCTTCCACATATTTACCTAACATAGATATGTGAAAAACGTTATGAACACGAGACATACTCAAGCAGAACGCAGTCTATACGCCACGCTCCTACCGATCAAGGATTTCAAATGGGCTAATGAACCGAGGATCGAGCTTTTTCTCTTTCCAAATCTTGTAACTCCTTTCCATGGAGCAACACGTAACAACACATGATCTCCAACATCAATTCCACGCTCTTTTCGATGAAGATTAACATAACTCTTTTGTCGATCTTGTGAGGTTTTTATACACCGTCGGATCATTTGAATCTTTTCCATAGTCATACGCATCAACTCCGGCCCCAACAATGTTGCTTTTTACCCCACCTCGCCCTGTATCATCGGAGAACGACACTTCAGGTCCATACAACGCCTCAAATGGAGCCATGTCTATACTTGCTTCATAACTGTTGTTGAAGGAGAATTTCATTAATGGAAAGAACTTGTCCCAACTTCCTTTGAAGTCAAGGACACATAGTCTTAATATATCTTCAAGAGTTTGAATAGTCCTCTCCGACTGCCCATCCATTTGAGGATGATATGCCGAATCGAATCAGAATTGCGCTCATAGCTTTTCGTAAACCGACCCAAAATCGTGAAGTGAATCTTGGGTCTCGATCAGAAACTATAGATACTGGCATACCATGCAATCTTTTAATCTCATTTATATATATACGAGCAAGACGTTCAAGTGAATAAGTTTCTTGTATAGGTAAGAAATGAGCAGACTTGGTTAATCTATCAACAATGACCCAAATTGCATCTATGCCTTTAGAAACCTTGGGAAGACCAGTAACGAAATCAATGGCAATGTGCACCCACTTCCATTTTGAAATTTTAAGTGGTTGCAATGGACCTTTTAGAACTTGATTCTCTGCCTTGACACGTTGACAATTTAAACACCTTGAGATAAATTTTGATATCTCTCCCTTCATATTGCTCCACCAAAATGTATGTCGAAGATCACGATACATTTTGTTATTCCCAAGATGGATTGCAAACGATGTGTTGTGTGCCTCCACAATGATTTTACACTTCAAATTAGAGTTGTTAGAAACACAAAGTCTGGAGTTGACTCAAAGTATTCCTTCTTCATTGATTCTTTCTTCTCGAATAGCACCTTCTTGGACTTTCTTCTACATACGCATCCACTCCAAGTCCGTAGCTTTGAGCAACTGTAACTTTATCAATTAAAGTCTGTTCTACTCAGATATTCGACATCATCACGCCGGGTCCTCGAGTCTTTAACTCTATCTCTATCCTTTGTAAGTCATACAAAATGCGCCTTTGTGTTGACAATACCGCACTCGTTCCCTGATATGATCTTCTACTCAATGCGTTAGCTACTACATTCGCTTTTCTAGGATGGTATTGAATGGTATGATAGTAATCTTTCAATAGCTCGAGCCAACGCCGTTGCCGCATGTTGAGTTCCTTTTGGGTGAAGAAATATTTGAGGCTTTTATGATCCGTATAGATCTCCACTTTCTCCCAATACAGGTAATGTCGCCAAATCTTTAGCGTAAAAACGACTACTGCCAACTCTAGATCATGAGTAGGATAATTCCTGTAATGACCCCAAAATTCATACAATTTAATTCTCGACTTTGGTCGTTAATAATACATTCAACCTCTAATTTTAAATCCTTAAACGATAATACAACCATTGAAATTTGCAGAATAATTAAAATTTTCTATTACAAACTATCCTTGTTCCCAAAACCTTCAACCTTTACATCTAAATATTTCAGAATCATTTTAATACTACAATAGTTTACATTGCAAAACGATATTACAATTCAACATTAATACATTATTCGGAACCTTAAACATGGTTTAAATAATAATAACACAACCAAAGTATATAAATCTTGAAGTATCACATCTGATTCATGTCTTTCAAGTAACACATAACTTTACCTTGAATCTTGAACTCAGTAAAAGTGGTTATTTTCAAGGTCGAGCTCGACAACCAAAGAAAATCTAACAGCTTTTCATGCATCACATAAAGACATAATAACATGCTCAAAATATAACATACATGATAAAATTCATATAACAAGTATATAGATCGAGTCCTTACTCAATCAAAGATGCTTTAATCAATCAACATAGTCATAAATCGATTTTAACATTTCATACTTTCAACATATATATAACACATCATGCTTTTTGCAATAAAGATTTAAAACAGCTTAATCATCAAGTTCACATAGCAAATAGAACTGAAAGATTTGCTCGATCTCGTAGTTTATGAACTACGACTTAAGTGTTTAACACTTATCCGCACTTCGTATTCCTACACAAGCTTATATAATCACGGATTCACATCCATTAGTCATATATTAACGATATTACTTCAGAATGTAAACTTTACGCTATATCTCATAAGTCCGATGACATTCAACTTTGATATGCTATAAACATCATATTAACCTATTTTTAAAAGTTCTTGGACACCCATTTTTGGATAAGATAGAAATTTCAAAACAAAGTTGTTCAAAAAGGGATGCTCAAATCTGCTTTTTCATTCTTTCCTAGCTTTACCCTCTCTCGCTAAAAACAGTCATAACTAATTCGATTCAAAACATTTTTAAGTTTATTCTTGAGCCCACGCCAAGCTAACTTCCGAGGCTACAACTTTCTTTCTTTGACCATTTCCAAATTCAAAACACAAAATTCCGAAAAATTTGTTCAAGATGATCGTTCTGAGTTGGTTAGACAGCTTTTGACACGACTACTTTGAATGGTCATAACTCTTTGCTCCGAAGTCGGAATTAGTCCGTTCTAGAGTCTATGGAAAGCTAATTCAGTGTACTATATAACATACCAAAAACCTAAAAGTTTCTAGAAACATTAACTGATCAAAACAGTGTCCCGAATAGCACCTCCCGCTGCTGACTTTCAGTTTGACAAATTCGACACATTTCCTTCTAATCACCGTAACTCCCTCATTCGAGGTCGGAATGAGGTCATTCCAAAGCCTATGGCTTCCTAACTCAGTGCACTACAACTACCCAGAAACTCAGAATTTTTCAGGCAACATAGCTATTCCTGAATTTGACACTATAGTCACTGTTCATTTAGTTTTCATTTCTAGACATGGTTTACTAAAATCTTCACCACGGATTCATTTTAACTCCGTTTTGGTTCATTCAAGTTAGGTAATCTTTATAACTTAGAGGGATATAACATACAATCATCAAATTAAGCTTTTAGATATAAATCAAAAGCACAAATGGTCCTCAAGCTTAGTCCCAAAAACTGTCCAACATGGTTCTTTGTAAATATTTTATTTTGTGAGTTTTGGTTACACTTGGATGATGTTAAGGCTTCATATCTCTAATTACAATCATTAGAACTCATTTACATAATCAATTACAAGCCAAAATAAACATAGTAAACTAACTATTTTACTAACAAAACTAACTAAACTTCCAAAATTTAAACTTTAACTAACAAACTAAATACAATATTTAAAATAATAACATTACCAAAAATTAAATAAGAAACATACCCAAAAATACGAGTTTCACAAACTGAATACGCACTTCCATGTCAAAATTTAACTAAGGAGATTTTTATAAAAAGTCCTCCCACAATAAAGCCTTTCTCAAAAATTGGAGGCCTTATTGTTGGTGAATGAAAAAAAGGATCAATCCCTTCTATTTATAGCTTTAGCAAAGGTTAAAGTTCTCAATTTAGTTGATGTGGGACTTGGTTTATACTAATTTTAATTTTTTATACTAATTTTTCCTATTTTCAACATGCTAAGTGTATTCATTCATCACGAATTCGTTTCTTAACCAATTCGATCCGTTCAAGTTGCGTTGTTTTCGTTTTATAGAGGAGAACAACAATCATCCATCAATTTAAAGTTTCCATCACGAATTCATCATCAACTTTAGTCCCAAAGTACACAAAACACACATTACAATCAAAACCCAAACTCCTCTTCTTTAGCATAAATACATAAATTTGATTTTTGAAAATTTGTTTCTAGATGACCATTATCAAATTATAAATATCTAATAACATATAAAACATCGTAACCCACAAATTCATTAACTAAAACTCCAATTTTAAAAAAAACTCAAGAACACATAAACTAGAAATATTATTTAGATTATGTACCTTTAATTCCTTAAGAAATAAAATTAACCTTATTAGTAAAATTATAATTTCTATTCAACCATTATAATCATAACATTATTTAACAAATTTTCACCTCTAATTTAATTATTTAATTAAATTAGAATATCACAATTATACTCGCATAATAAAATACGATAAATCCCATCTATTTTATCACACTTAATAAACTATCTCATAACAATTGTCATCAAATATTTATTTAATACCATAAATATTCATTTTATTCCATAAAGTTTCCAACTAAAATATTTAATGTACTTAATAAATATTTTACTCAGATTATGCTAACATTTACATTTTCATGCAATATATTACATTCTCAATTTATTAAATCAATTATACTTGTATTAATTCACTATTTTAATTAAGTGAATTATTCCCACTATTTGTAAAACTTAACTCATAATAATTTCCATTGCCCATTAAGGCATAATAATTAAAATTATATTATCTCATAACATAATTTCAACTTAATTAAATAAACTAATATTATTTAATTTCTTTAATAGTTTAATTAACTATTAAATTTCACATTCTCCAACACATGAATATATAATTCTCTTCACACCAAATCACATAATTCAAAATATATACACCTCATAATAAGAATTTTAATTATTAAATTCATATTTTAATAACTTATAAAAATTCGGGTTGTCATAATTGTTCTCATATTTTTTGAGTTGTTGTGAGGTATAGGCTATGACTTTCCCATGTTGCATGAGAACACATCCTAAACCTTTGCCTGAAGCATCGCTGTAGATGACAAATCCCTCCGAACCAGATGGTATTGTCAAAATAGGTGCCGAAATGAGTCTTTTCTTGAGTTCTTGAAAACTTTTCTCACATTCCTCGCTCCAACCGAATTTTTTATCTTTTCGAGTCTGCTGAGTTAATAGAGTAGTGATTCGAGAAAATCCTTCCACAAATCTCTGATAATAACCAGCTAAGCCCAGAAAGCTACGTACTTCAATCACTGACTTAGGTTTCTCCCAGCTTTTGAATTGCTTCAATCTTCGCTGGGTCAATAGATATTCTTGTGATTTGATATCACGTGCCCTAAGAATGCTACTTCTTCAAGCCAGAACTCGCATTTCTTCAACTTGGCATAAAGCTTGTTTTCACGAAGCTTTTGCAGTATCAGCCTCAAGTGAGTATATGAGGATGTCATCAATAAAGACAACCACAAAATGATCCAAATATTCCTTGAATACTCGGTTCATCATGTCCATGAAGGCAGCAGGAGCATTAGTCAATCCAAAAGATATGACTAGGAATTCGTAATGCCCGTACCGAGTTCTGAAAATAGTCTTTGGAATGTCATCAGTTTTAATCTTTAACTGGTGATATTCGAAATGAAGATCGATCTTTGAAAAGAATTTAGCGCCTTGCAACTGGCCTAATAGGTCATCAATATGAGGCAACGGGTACCTATTTTTTACGGTGACATGATTCAACTCCCGATAATCAGTATAAAGTCGCATACTCCCATCTTTCTTCTTTAGGAATAGAATAGGAGCACCCAAGAAGACGTACTAGGATGAATGAAACCAATGTCTAACAACTCATGCAGTTGGGTTTTTAACTCCTGAAGTTCAATTGGAGCCATTCGATATGGGGCTTTGGAAATAGGTTTTGTACCCGGTTCAAGATCAATACAAAACTTGATTTCACGCTCCGGGGGTAGACCAGGAAGTTCTTCAGGGAATACGTCAGGAAATTTATAAACAATTGAAATATCTTTCAAATCTGACATATTTTTGTTTAAATATGTGACATGGGCTAAGAAAGCTTGACATCCGTTTTTTAATAAACGAATAACTTTATGGCTTGATATGACAATGATTGACTTTAGTGGTTTTATTGCTTGAAGTCGCATAATAGGTTGGTTAGGAATATAAAAGCTAACAACCTTATGAAAACAATCAATTTTATCATGATGATTAGTTAACCAATCAATCCCTAAAATCACATCAAATGTAAGTATTTTCAAAGAGATATGATCGACAGGTAACGTGAGGGTGCCGATTTGAATCAAACAAGATTTATATATAGTGGATGTAATGAAGGTTTCTCCCAATGGAGTTTCAATAGATAAGTCAAAGTCTAATTTCTTGGGATTTAAATTTAAACGTTGAGCGCAAGTAGGAGAAATAAAAGAATGGGTAGAACCGGTATCAAATAAGGTATAAAATTCACAAGAGTTTATGATTAGCTTACTCGTGATAACCTCGTTCGGGTTCTTCACTTTTTGGGAGGTCACGACAAATGGTCTCCCTTGAACTTCTGTCTTTGACTTGTCTAGGATGGCATTTGGTGTCACCACCCCAGCTGGACTTTTCTTCACTACATGACAAAATTGCCCTAGGTGGCCTTCTCTTTTGCAATTATAACACGCTTTGGATTGCTGCGTGCAGTTTGCACTAATGTGTCCCTCCCCTCCGCATTTGTAGCATACGACTGGTGGTCGTTCTCCTTCATTAACAACAGGTGCTGGTGTTGATGTCTTTACATCATTATTAAATCTTCTCTTCTTGAAATTTCCACTTCTATTATCTTGGTCAGAATTACCAATGAAGTTATTACCATTTCTGGCATGTTGACTTGCTCCACGTTTGTTGTCACCGCTTCGATAACTGCTACCACTAGTATTATCATTTTGCCGACTGCTATCTCTTGGTTGGGTTAACTCATTATCGCGCTCCAATAACTGAGCCCTATTCACAACATCTTAATATAAGCAAAGTTTGTGAGAAATGAGGTATTGACGTATTTCGGGTTTCAAACCTCACAGAAACATTCACGTCATTCTCTACTCATTATCAACCAAATGGGATGCAAAGCAGGATAACTCCACAAACTAAGCCTCATATTGCGACACAGTCATATTGTATTTCTCCAGCTTGATGAATTTCACCTCCTTCATGTGATGAATACTTTCGGGAAAGTACTTGTTGTTGAATAATTCTTGGAACTTCTCCCAAGATATCTTGAAAAGCAAGAAAGTCGAGCACGCTTTTACAGATTCCCACCAATAATCTGTCTCTCCTCGCAACATGAAGGTGGAAAAAGGAAACTTTTGCTCCTTGGAGCATCCCATGACATCAAATATCTTGGTGATCTTCTTTATCCATGTCTCTATCTTAAGTCTGGCTTTCCCAAAAACTCTGGTGGTCCCAACTCCTTGAATTTCTTAGCGGTGACCGTCTCGAGAGTCAGCTTCGTGTTTCCACCGCATTTTAACAAGAGTCTCTCTCGCTCGATGTTGTATTTAATTGCAGAAAGCTCCTAAACATTCCGTCGTTCATCATTTGGTCTGTCTTGTTATGTTCATGAGGATTATTGCCTTCCTGATGCACATTATCCTGGTTATTGATCATCGATGACTCAACGGTCTCATGTACTCCATTGCTTATCTCAACATTCTCGGATGTCATTTTCAAACACTGCCACAAAACAAGGGTTAATTGACATACCAAATATTATCCCTATATTCTGATCGACCAATTAAATAACAAATAAGTTTAGGTAGGTCATACTAGCGAAGGATTTACCCGTCTTTCGTCTCCTAGTTCTAGTCTCACATCTCAGCCAAGGATCATATCCTTAAGCAAGATACCAAATGTGAAGCCCCCAAAATAGGTATACATCACCCATTCTGAGTCGCCAAATACATGGTAGGGAATTCAAATACAACTTAGTTATACAACTATCGTGTAAAATACGACAAAACATATCTGAGAGTTTAAACACGAATATCGTCTCGTAGACAATATCCAAACTCAAATGGAGTCCTCATTATAATTATTATCACACTATTTTATAAAATAGTGAGGACTACTATAGCCACCATCTCGGACCATCACTCCATTCCCCGACTAGTCCCAACTATATTCTCATTTCATGAAGAGAACAATGAAAGCAAATGGTGAGCTCAACTAGCCCAATAATAATATTATGACTAAGATAATGCAGAATAAATTATCGTTAGCCTTCAATAGTGTTAAACTGATATAATACAATAGATAACAAGTTTAATTGCAGCGGAATAAACAATCCTTTAAAAGAGTCAAGTAGAGCATGATATCTACTATCTTCTATGATTTAAAAGTTTATCATCAATTTTATCGCTGAGACTCAGTTCAATAAATAATCCACATCACTATATTATCCATGCACTATGGGCCAAGGATATTCATTTTTATCACATCCACAAATCATCCATGCACTACGAGCCAAGGTAAATGGCGGGATACTATTTGAAAAGAAAAATCACGGACGCACAGTAATAGAAATTCACGTGCGCTTTCTCGGCTGAAAATTTTGATTTACTATGCAGCACTATACAATAAAATATAATATATTCTATTTTTTATAAAAAACAAAACTTGTTATATATATATATATATATATATATATATATAAACAAAACTGAGATAACTTTGTACCTACAGTTTTAAAAAATGGATAAGTGGGGGTTCATATAATAAACAAAATTTACAACAAATACATCATAAAAATCCCCTCAATTTATCTCAATTCACTTGGCTTCACAAAACACATTTTTAATAACATTTATCATTAATATTATAACTCACAATATTAACAACAAGATCATTCCCAAAAAGAGGGGGCTTTTCGATAAGGATTTCTCCTTTTTGGCACGCAATTAGGTGACCAAACGCCTTTCCTCGACAGAACTTTCTAGACATCGTCAATAATTCAAATAATAATATGAACAACTTTGTCGTCTCAATTATTGATTTAATAATATAAAATATTATGTCAATAATTGAATCAATAACGTGAGATACTATGCAGTAATTACTGTGGCAATAATTGAATAAAACTGAGTGACTTCCCACAAATTCATTAACTAAAACTCCAATTTTAAAAAAAACTCAAGAACACATAAACTAGAAATATAATTTAGATTATGTACCTTTAATTCCTTAAGAAATAAAATTAACCTTATTAGTAAAATTATAATTTCTATTCAACCATTATAATCATAACATTATTTAACAAATTCTCACTCCTCTAATTTAATTATTTAATTAAATTAGAATATCACAATTATACTCGCATAATAAAATACGTATAAATCCCATCTATTTTATCACACTTAAATAAACTATCCCATAACAATTTTCATCAAATATTTATTAAATACCATAAATATTCATTTTATTCCAAAAAGTTTCCAAATAAATATTTAATGTACTTAATAAATATTTTACTCGCATTATACTAACATTTACATTTTCATGCAATATATTACCTTCTCAATTTATTAAATCAATTATACTTATATTAATTAACTATTTTACTTAAAGTGAATTATTCCCACTATTTATGAAACTTAACTCATAATAATTTCCATTGCCCATAAGGCATAATAACTAAAATTATATTATCTCATAACATAATTTCAACTTAATTAAATAAACTAATATTATTTAATTTCTTTAATAGTTTAATTAACTATTAAATCTCACATTCTCTAACACATGAATATATAATTCTCTTCACACCAAATCACATAATTCAAAATATATACACCTCATAATAAGAATTTTAATTATTAAATTCATATTTTAATAACTTATAAAAATTCAGGTTGTCACATCCTTCCCTCCTTATAAGGATTCTGTCCTCGGAATCAAAGAAACCTCCCTTACTCGGTTTTCACCAAATCTCTTTTCAAAATTTACTCAGGATATTACATTCACCCTTTCTTCTAAGAATTTCGTCCTCAAAATTTTTATCTATTAATCTTTATTCATTCAATCTATCAAAATAGATTTTACGTTAATACCTTATTCAGTCATTGAGTTCTATAACCACTTTCTTTTCACAAAGATCTTTCTACAATTATTAACTTTTCTATTTAAAAGTTTTGCATTATTCTTTGATAACTCATCTCCTTCTCACTTCAAAATTTCTTTTCTCACTTATTCAATATATTAATCATTCAGTGTCGCATTCTACGACTTACTTCTTTCTAAGAAATATCATCCTTACCACATTCGCCTTTTAGAATAGTAAGAATCTTCCACAATTGTTCAATAATTGGGAGGCATTATGAATAATTCAGGAATTTAAAAGATTCCAAATCATGTTGAGGGGTCATAAGACCTTGAACTATGTCCACGGTTATAAGTACTCTTTCAACTTAAACCTTAACAGTCATTAGACTATAGGGACTCCCGTACTTGGGGTGTTAATGTGACGCCCCCAAAATAGGTATACATCACCCATTACGAAAGTTGTCAATACATGTATACAGTAAATAACTACAACTTTATTATTACAACAAGAAGCTGTGAGTTTAAATACAAATATTATCTTCTAGACAATATCTATACTCAAATAAATCCTCATCACATTTATTGATACATTATTTTACAAAAATGGTGAGGACTACTAAACAATCCTTTCTAAAACTTTCATTCCATACCCCCACTCGTACATCGCTATATTCTCGCCTCCCCGAGAAGAATGGAACAAAAGGAAAAGGTGAGCTCAACTAGCTCAAGAAGAAGAATATTATGACTAAGATAATATACAACAAATTATCGTTAGTCTTCAACAGGAAAAATCTAATAGAATACAATAGACAACAAATTTTAAATCAATATTCGCAATGAAATAATAATTCATTAGAAGAGTTAAGTAGAGAATGCAAACTACTATCTTCTATGTATGAATTTAAAAGTTCATCGCTCTATCTTTTATCCCTGTAACATCAATCCATAAACATCTGAATCAAATATTCATCTTTGCACCATGTGCCAAAGATATTCATCGATTAGTCATGTTCATTTAAACACACATTCATCTTTACACTGAGGCCAAAGATATTCTTGAGAAATCATTCATCTTTGCACCACAGCCAAAGATATTCAATAATATCATCATTTAAGACCGAGGATGATGAAAAATATTTTTAAAGAAAGCGAATCCGGTGAAACAAAATGACAAGGATTAAGGATTAAGGATTCGTACTTTATTTTATCCATGTTCAAAAATACCTCAAAATAATCATAGTGGTGTAAAATTCAAGAATGATCAAAACATGGATACAATCGAGCTAGTATCCGAATAGATGTTTTGGACGAAAAGAAGAAATTTTATTTTTCTATTGAATAAGTCAGTACACGTGAATAGTGTCAGTATCGTGAATAGGCCGTATACGTGAATAAGTAACTCAGAGACACCAAAAGATAGAAATTCCACAAAAACATTTTCACGCTTCATGAATAGTACTTGTGAATAGTAACTCGTGAATAGTAACTCATGAATAGTAACTCGTGAATAGTAACTCATGAATAGTAACCCCCGACATGAAAAAGTTCCAAATTTGATAAAAAGTTCCAACCAATATTTCAAAGATAATGATATTGAAGAAATAATATCATTTGAGAAGAAAATAACATCCCTTACCTCAAAGAATCAAGATTTCGGAAGGAAAGGTCTCAAGTGATCTTTGAATGAAACTTATCTCGAACAAAGAACTCTCAAAGTATCTAAATACACACAAAATACGCTCAATAATATAGAGAGAAAGAGAAAACTTTGTTTCGGTGTGATTTTTAATTCTAACTTAGCCCTCTATTTATAGGAAAATGTTAGCCGTACCAAGGCAGACTTGACACTGCTACCGATGGCTTTACTCGCTACTATTGCCACCCACCACATTTGAAATAAAATTCAGACATTTTTTCACCAACCACAAGTGGGGCCCACTCAATTCTAGAATTTTCCACCAAAATCAATTATAACCCTACTTTAGAATCAAACACCTCTTAAAATTTATAACAAATCATTCGTTCATTTTTAACGGTTCAAAATTTGTAGACATATACTCAACTTATATATGTATAACATATCCAAAAATCGCAACGATCCAATCTACGATTAAAAATTATAACTCACATAATATATCGTAAAAATATTGATTTTATTTTAATATCTCCATTCCGACAAAAAATCTTGATAAAACACCTCAACATTAAATCCTTCAATTATAACCACATATAATAAATAAATCCATCATTTATATCCATATCAAATAAATATTTTTTATCATATAAATCAATAATTAATTATTCCCAAATAATATTACAGAATCACAATTATGACAAACGAGGCGCCTCAGAAGGAAAGGGGCTTTCCAATAAGGATCTCTCATCTTGGCGCGCAATTAGGTGACCAAACCTCTCCTTAGATGTAACTTTCTAGACATTCCCAATAATGTTATCTAATAATATTATTCGGATAATATGAATTATTGATCCGATAATGGGAAATATGCATGCGTTGACAATTATGAAACAACAATAATATAAAATACAAACGCAAGAATTATTGAATCAATAAAATAAAATCTTCGAGCATTAATTATCGTAACAATTATTGAGTAGTGCCTTCTTACGTAAGAATCAATAATTGATGCAATCACCGTGTGCTACTTTGTTCAACAACGCGTATTAGTGTGTTTTAAACCAAGGGTATTCCAACAAGATTAATTGCAGTAACAATTACGCCGTTATTTTTAAACAACTTATATTTGTCGTTTTCCTCATCCAATCGCTTTCAGTTATGGGGCCCACACATGGTTGCTACTCGCATGCATTTAATATTCCCGACAAAGCATCTTAATATTCCACGATCAAACGAATATTCCTAATAATAATGAATATTTTATAACCACTTGCTTATTTTAAAATATTTTGCGTATTTAACCCTTAACTATCCACATTAATCAAATCAACCCTTACTATTTCAAAATAATAAATAAAGGAAATTCCTTTTTATTTAAAAAATTTGAGGTCTTACAACCTCCCTCCTTATGAAATTTCGTCCTCGAAATTGACGACGTACCTGGTGTTTCGAAAAGGTGAGGATACCTCGCTTTCATTTCTGTTTCCAATTCCGGTCATTTCCTCTATAGCATGATTCCTCCACAAAACTTTAACTTGTGGTATAACCTTTTGCGCGTAGGACATGCTCCTTCCTTATCCAAGATCTTGACAGTACCTCCTCATACGTTAAGTCTTCGGCTATCTCGTCTGGTTCTAACTCAATAACGTGGTTCAGGTCTTTCACATATTTACGAAATACGGATATGTGAAACACATTATGAACACGAGACATACTCTGAGGTAACGCAAGTCTATAGGCTACATTTCCTACTCGGTCAAGAATTTGAAATGGACCAATAAATTGTGGATCGAGTTTTCCTCTCTTCCCAAATCTTGTAACTCCCTTCCATGGAGCAACTCTCGCAACAAACACATGATCCCCCCACATTAAATTCCACGTCCTTTCGATGAAGATCCGCATAACTCTTTTGTCGATCTTGTGCCGTTTGTATCACGTTGTCGAATCATTTGGATCTTTTCGGTAGTCATACGTATTAACTTCGGGTCCCAACAATGTTGCTTCACCCACCTCATCCCAACATATTGGAGAACGACATTTTCGTCCATATAATGCTTGAATGGAGCCACACCTATACTTGCTCGATAACTGTTGTTGTAAGAGAATTCCACCAATGGTAAATACTTATCCCAAGCGCCCTTGAAGTCTAGGACACGTAGTCTTAATAAATCTTCAAGAGTTTGAATAGTCCTCTCGATTGTCCGTCCGGTTTGGGGATGGTATGCGAACTAAATCGCAAATCCGCGCCCATAGCTTTTTGCAAGCTAACCCAAAATCTTGAAGTGAATCTTGGGTCACGATCGAACTAAAACTATGGATACAGGCATGCCATGCAACCTCACAATCTCATTTACGTACATACTAGCAAGACGTTCAAGGAATAAGTCTCCCGATCGGCAAGAAATGAGCGATTTGGTTAATCTATCAACAATAACCCAAATAGCATTGATGCCTTGAGAAACCGTAGGAAGACCCGTAACGAAATCCATGGTAATGTGTTCCCACTTCCATTAGGAATCTCAAGTGGTTGCAAGCGGACCCTTAGGTACTAGATGCTCCGCCTTTACACGTTGACAAGTTAAACATATTGAGATAAACTTTGCAATCTCTCTTCATATTGTTCCACCAAAATGTATGTCGAAGATCACGATACATTTTAGTACTTCCAGGATGGATTGCAAATGGTGTATTGTGTGCCTCCATCATAATCTTGTACTTCAAATCGAGTCGTTAGGAACACAAAGTCAGAGTGGACTCAAGTATTCCTTCTTCATCAATTCTCGCTTAGGAATAGCTCCTTCTTGTACTTTCTTCTTCATACGCATCGGCTCCCGCCCTGGTGGCTTGAGCAACCTTAACTTTTTCTATTAAAGTTGGCTCTGTCGTATACTTGACATCATCGCACTTTCGTTCGTGATATGATCTTCTACTCAACGCGTCACCTACCACGTTCGCTTTTCCAAGATGGTATTGAATAGTGTGGTCGTAGTCTTTCAATAGTTCGAGCCAACGTCGGCCAAGCATGTTGAGTTCTTTTTTGAGTGAAGAAATATTTAAGGCTTTTATGGTCCGAATATATCTCCACTTTCTCCCCATATAGATAGTGCTTCCATATCTTTAAGCAGCTGAAAACATCACGCTAACTCTAGATCATGAGTAGGATAATTCCTCTCATACTCTTTAAGTTGTCGCGAGGCATAAAGCTATGACTTTCCCACGTTGCATGAGAACACATCCTAACCCTTTGCTCAAGCATCGGCAGTAGATAACAAATCCATCCGAACCGGATGGTATTGTTAACAGTCTTAAAATAAGTCTCCTCTTAAGCTCTTGGAAACTCTTTTCGCATTCTTCACTCCAAACAAATTTTGTATCCTTCCGAAGTTATTTGAGTTAATGGAGTAGCGATTCGAGAAAACCCTTCCACGAATCTCGATAATAACCACTAAGCCCAAAAGCTACGATATTTCGATCACCGACTTTGGTTGCTTCCAACTTTGTATTGCTTCAATCTTGTGGGATCAACAGATACTCCATGTTTTGACACCACATGCCCAAGAAATGCTACTTCCTCAAGCCGAACTCGCATTTCTTCAATTTGGCATATATTTGGTTTTCACGAAGCCTTTGGAGTACCGACTTCAAATGGTGCTCATGATCTTCACGACTTTTGGAATATATAAGGATGTCATCAATAAAGACAACAACGAACCGATCCAAATATTCCTTGAATACTCGGTTCATCATATCCATGAAAGCCGAGAGCATTAGTTAGTCAGAAAGACATTACTAAGAATTCATAATGCCCATACTGGGGAGTTCGAAGGCGGTCTTTGGAATATCCTCGATTCTAATTTTCAAATTTGATGATATCCGTAAGCGAAGATCGATTTTTGAAAAGAATTGTGCCCCTTGAATCTGGTCAAACAAGTCATCAATACGAGGTAGAGGATACCTATTCTTGATGGTGACATGGTTCAATTCCGATAGTCAATACAAAGTCGCATACTCCCGTCTTTCTTCTTTTACGAATAAAAGCAGAGCACCCCAAGGAGATGTCTTAGGACGAATGAAACCGATGTCCAACAATTCTGTAGTTGGACCTTTAACTCTGAAGTTCAATAGGAGCCATTAGATATGGGGTTTTAGAAATGGGCTTTGTACCAGTTCAAGATCAATAAAGAATTCAACTTCACGCTCGGGGTAGACCGGGAAGTTCTTGAAATCGTCGGAAAGTCAATAAATGACAAGAATATTATTCAAATTTGGCGTGTCTTTATTCAAATCCATAACATGGGCTAAGAAAGCTTGACATCCGTTTTTCAATAAAGCGAATAGCTTTATGATTAGATATGATAGTGATTGATTTTAATGGTTTAGTTGCTTGAATTGCATACAACAAGTTGGTTAGGAATATGAAAACTAACAACCTTACGAAAAACAATCAATTTTGGCATGATGAGTAGTTAACCAATCAATCCCTAAAATCACATCAAAAGCAAGTATCTTTAAAGAGATAAGGTCAATGGTAAGGTGATGGTGCCAACTTGAATCAAACAAGATTTATAAGCGGTGGATGTGATGAAAGTTTCTCTAACGGAGTTTCCACAGATAGGTCAAAGTCTAATTTCTCCGAGTCAAGTTTAAACGTTGAGCACATGCGGAGAGATAAATGAATGGGTAGCACCCGGATCAAGTAAGGTATAAACTTCGCAAGAATTTATAAATAGCTTTTTACCGTGATAACCTCATTTGGGTTCCTCGCATTATGACCAAATACAACAAACGCGCTCTTCCGGAATCGTTGACTTTGACTTTTTCGGGACGATCTTTTGAGTCACCGTCCTCATTGAACTAGGTTTCGCTACCGCATAATCTCGAAGCGATATGTCCTTCCTTTCCACAACTATAGCATACCTTGAACTGTTGTGGGCGTTTGGATTGATATGTCCCTCTTTCCGCATTTGTAGCATATATGATCGGTGGTCGTTCTCCTCCCTTAGAACCGATTCTTCTGCAAGACCGTCGTCTTCACATAGTCGTTGTTAAATCTCCTCTTTTAAAATCTCCTCGACTCGCTTCTTCGTTTTCATGACCATGATTACCACCATGAGTGGTTACCATTTACATTAAATCATTTGCTTTTCTCCATGAGTTATCATTATTCTCATTGATCGCTATCTCGTACGATCCTGGTTATGGTCCCTCGGTTGATCAGTATACTCGTTATCTCGCTCTAATAATTGAGCCTCATTTACAACATCCGAATAAAGAGAAAGTTTATGAGAAATGAGATCTTGACGTATCTGGGGTTTCAAACCTCTAAGAAACATCCGCCATATCGTTCCTCATTCTCCACCAAATGAGGTGCAAAACTCGGATAACTCGCAAACTTTGCCTCGCATCTTTGTGACACCGTCATGTTGTTTTGCTCTAATATGATGAACTCCACTTCCTTCATATATGACGCAACACTTTCGTGAAAGTATTTGTCATTAAATAGTCTCTCAAACGTCTCCCAAGACATCTTTGAAGTGTGGTGGATGGGTACGCTTCACGACTCCACCGAGAGTCACGCCTCGCCACGGAACATAAAGGTGGCGAATGGAACCTTCGTTCTCCGCATCCCAAGACATCGAATATCTTGGTAATTTGCTTGACCCATGTTTCCGCCCCATGATCGGATCGCTTTCCCTTAAATTCGTGGTCCCAACTCTTTGAAGCTGCTTGTCGTGACAACCCGTGAATTGCTATCATTTCCTCCCGTATTTTGAACACGAGTCTCCTCGTCGATTTTGCATGAACCGCAAAAAGCTTCTAAACATCCCCTCGTTCATCATCGCTTTCAATGGTGTTGTTCATGGGAAGAACATTGCCCCACTGTTGCGTTCTCCTTGTTGGTGAGTACAAAGCGTCTCCACGGTCTCATTTCCATTGTTAATATTCTCATCGACATTCTCAAATATCGCCATAAAACAAGGGTTAATTAAGGAAATCAATATATCACATAATATCCCTATATCTTGACCAAATAACAAATAAGCTTAGGTAGGACACACTAGCGAAGGATTTTCTGCTCTCCCTCCTAGTTCTATTCCCGATCTCCTTGGAGATCATATCCCTAAGCTCGATACCAATTGTACGACGCCCCAAAATAGGTATACATCACCCATTACGAGTTGTCAATACATGGTACGAAACAACTACAACTTTATTATTACAACAAGAAAAGCTGTGAGTTTAAATACAAATATTATCTTCTAGACAATATCTATACTCAAATAAATCCTCATCACATTTATTGATACATTATTTTACAAAATGGTGAGGACTACTAAACAATCCTTTCTAAAACCTTCATTCCATACCCAGGCTGCATACTCGCTATATTCTAGCGCCTCCACGAGAAGAATGGAACAAAAAGGAAAAGGGTGAGCTCAACTAGCTCAATAAAGAATATTATGACTAAGATAATATACAACAAATTATCGTTAGTCTTCAACAGGAAAAATCTAATAGAATACAATAGACAACAAATTTTAAATCAATATTCGCAATGAAATAATAATTCATTAGAAGAGTTAAGTAGAGAATGCAAACTACTATCTTCTATGTATGAATTTAAAAGTTCATAAATCTATCTTTTATCCTGTAACATCAATCCATAAACATCTGGAATCAAATATTCATCTTTGCACTACAGCCAAAGATATTCATCGATGGGTCATGTATTCATTTAAACACTGTTCATCTTTGCACTCTGGGCCAAAGATATTCTTCAGAAATCATTCATCTTTGCACTCTGGTGCCAAAGATATTCAATAATATCATCATTTAAGACCGAGGATGATGAAAATATTTTTAAAAAGCGAATCCAATTGAAACAAAATGACAAGGATTAAGGATTAAGGATTCGTACTTTATTTTATCCATGTTCAAAAATACCTCAAAATAATCATAGTGGTGTAAAATTCAAGAATGATCAAAACATGGATACAATCGAGCTAGTATCCGAATAGATGTTTTGGACGAAAAAGAAGAAATTTTATTTTTAGGTGAATAGTCCGTATACGTGAATAGTCAGATACGTGAATAGTCTTGAAATATCGTGAATAGTAACTCAGACACCAAAAGATAGAAATTCCACAAAAACATTTTCACGCTTCATGAATAGTACTTGTGAATAGTAACTTCGTGAATAGTAACTCATGAATAGTAACTTCGTGAATAGTAACTCATGAATAGTAACCCCGACATGAAAAAGTTCCAAATTTGATAAAAGTTCCAACCAATATTTCAAAGATAATGATATTGAAGAAATAATATCATTTGAGAAGAAAATAACATCCCTTACCTCAAAGAATCAAGATTGCTTGGAAGGAAAGGTCGGAAGTGATCTTGAATGAAACTTATCTTTGAACAACAACTCTCAAAGTATCTAAATACTCACAAAATACGCTCAATAATATAGAGAGAAAGAGAAAACTTTGTTTCGTGTGATTTTTAATTCTAACTTAGCCCTCTATTTATAGGAAAATGTTAGCCCGCAAAAGCAGACTTGATTGCTACACGATGGCTTTACCGCTACTATTGCCACCCACCACATTTGAAATAAAATTCAGCACATTTTTCACCAACCACAAGTGGGGCCCACTCAATTCTAGAATTTTCCACCAAAATCAATTATAACCCTACTTTAGAATCAAACACCTCTTAAAATTTATAACAAATCATTCGTTCATTTTTAACGGTTCAAAATTTGTGAGACATATACTCAACTTATATATGTATAACATATCCAAAAATCGCAACGATCCAAATCTACGATTAAAAATTATAACTCACATAATATATCGTAAAAATATCGATTTTATTTTTAATATCTCCATTAAAAAAAAATCTTGATAAAACACCTCAACATTAAATCCTTCAATTATAACCACATATAATAAATAAATCCATCATTTATATCCATATCAAATAAATATTTTCTTATCATATAAATCAATAATTAATTATTCCCAAATAATATTGAGAATCACAATTATGACAACCAAAGCGGTTCGAGAAAGAGGGGCTTTCAATAAGGATCTCTCCTTCTTGGTATGCAATTAGGTGACCAAACCTCTCCTTAGGCGAGAACTTTCTAGATATTGCCAATAATGTTATCTAATAATATTATTGAGGATAATATGAATTATTGATCCGATAATGGGAAAATCTGTGCGCGTGACAATTATTGAAGCAATGATAATATAAAATACCAACGCAGACAATTATTGAATCAATAAAATAAAATCTTGAGCGATAATTACTGTAACAATTATTGAGTAGTGCCTTCACGTAAGAATCAATAATTGATGCAATACACATAAATGCTCTTGTTCAACAACGCGTATTAGTGTGTTTTAACCACCGGGTATTCCAACAAAGATAATTAGCGAATAACAATTCTGTAGATTATTTTTAAACAACTTATATTTGTCGTTTTCCTCATCCAATCGCTTTCAGTTATGGGGCCCACACATGGGCTGCTTGTCGTCGCATACGAATATTCCCGACAAGTCTGAATATTCCACGACCAAACGAATATTCCCCGACAATAATGAATATTTTATAACCACTTGCTTATTTTGAAATATTTGCGTATTTAACCCTTAACTATCCACATTAATCAAATCAACCCTTACTATTTCAAAATAATAAATAAAGGAAATTTTTTTTTATTTAAAAAAATTTCGGGGTCTTACAGTTAAGCCCTTCGTACGATGTATTGTGCACTCTACCCACGGTTATACTTAGGGTGATCAACCCTTCGTACCATGTATTGTACACAAACATCTAAACGCTTCCGCGTAATCCCCTATAAAAGGGTTGTTCATCTCATCTTTTCAACATCTGAATCCGCACCAAAACAATTTGGTTTGGCATAACTTCTAAAGAAACGCTTGAATTTCATGAACATCTTTCAATATTCGTCTAGCTGAATCAAATAGCATAGACTTTTACGACAATTCGGACATTAATCGAAATATACATACATATACATATATATATATATATATTCTCATATCTTAAAGAAATCTCAAAAATCTTTTTATGACGTCTACGATACCGCAGACCGTATTTCTGATTCGTTTGAGGATTCCGTCATTTGGTGATTTTATCATACTACATCATATCATAGTAGTGGTTTGACGATCCTTAGATCACATCCAACACTACGTAATCTTGCATTGATGACTCCATCGTTTTATTATCTCGCACTGGGTTCCATGATGCATTGATGATATAAAAATACATTTTGATATATTTTAAATCATTTTTGTCTAGCCGAAGCAATTAGCATAGACATACGAATAACAATATTAATTTTAAAACTCATTGATTTCATCATTTGATCCAATGTTTTTCAAGAAAATAGAAGTACAAACATCAGCACGAAGTCAATAAATTTCGAAAGTCTAGCATAGCTAGTAGATTTAGAATATCCAGGTATCCATCAACTTCAATCTTTACTCCATTACTTAACCAATTATTTTTATTTCTAACACCACTAATGCTCTTATACTAAATATTCTTGTATTTCAACTTACAATCTTCCTATACCCCCAGTATAGTTCATCAAACTTACTGCACATTAGAAGTTCAGGAACTTGCCACAATAATATGAGTTTAAAAACTTATCCTAGTCAGACCATAGTCGTCCATTCGTTGAGGGGTTCAAAACATACCATATTATTATGAGTGACGAACTTACCATATGCATTAGTTTTAAGAAAAGAATCACTTTTTCACCACATATACATTGATAGTGCGACACCAACATTTCAATGATTATCAATGGGATAAACTGAGTGCAAGCACAAAACCCTCGCCCATACAAAGGTTTGTACAACTTAGCCATCACATGAGTCCTCATTTAAAATCCCACCTAACATTACCTTACTCTTAACTTATTCTTAACTTGCCCTTAACTTACTCAATATGAATTTTTCGTACCTCATCATTTATAACTCCTCGCGCAAGTTTACCTCGTATTATTTAATAGTACATTATCTTCAAAGCATCAAGCTATAATTATTCAAACATTACAAATCATCTTTCTTTTATAACTTAAACAGATCATGTCGTGATCTTATTCTATAATCATCTCCCTTAAAATTCTTTTCTTAACTCATGATTGTTTTGTTTTATGATCCTCTTTCTTTCCTTTTTCATCATTTACAATTTCATTTATTCTTTTAATCTTACAGGCTTTGCCTATTCATCATTATTCGTTATCTTGGCTATTGGAGTTAGGGTAACTCCTATTTCTTATCTTTATATCTCTTCAAGGTTCTTCTTTGAATTTCTTGTTTATATAACAATTCTTCCTTTAAGAATTTCTAACTTCATTTACATTGCTCAACAATTCATTCGAGTTCCACATTTTCGTCATACGTATCCATTTTCTATACATGGTACACATCGAGTGTCTAATAGTTTTAATATGGTACGCTAAGTGGTTTCCCAACAAACTAGGTTCCGAGTTACTAGTTCGTATATACCTCCGCTCTATGAAGGAATCGTTTAGCCCAGATACCATACATCAACTATTAAAGAGTACAATTGTACTATACTTAGATATAACTTTTTATTCTTAACTTCTTTATCATTCTCTTTGTATAAACATTGCCTATTTATTATCACCTTACATCCTTATTATTGGAGTAGGGTAACCCCGCATTCATATTCCTTATAACTCTGCGAGATTCTTCTTAGAATCCTCTTACACATGTTTTAATCCCTTCTTTATAAATTTCTTAAATTACTTCTTATTGTTCAAACTCTATTTGAGCTTATTCGTTCATTATCTTCACCTCTCTTCTCTAAGGTTATAGCCTAAGGTACTATTACCTAAGGTTTTTAACCTATCAGCTTTGATACCAACTGTAACGACCCCAAAATTCATACAATTTAATTCTCGACTTCGGTCGTTAATAATACATTCAACCTCTAATTTTACATATTTAAACGATAATAAAACCATTGAAATTTGTGGAATAATTAAAATTTTCTATTACAAACTATCCTTGTTCCCAAAACCTTCAACCTTTACATCTAAATATTTCAGAATCATTTTAATACTACAATAGTTTACATTGCAAAATGATATTACAATTCAACATTAATACATTATTCGGAACCTTAAACATGGTTTAAATAATAATAACACAACCAAAGTGTATAAATCTTCAAGTATCACATTTGATTCATGTCTTTCAAGTATCACATAACTTTATCTCGAATCTTGAAATTGTAAAAGTGGTTATTTGCAAGGTTGAGCTCGACAGCTCAGCAAAATCTAACAGTTTTCATGCATCACATAGCACATAATAACATGCTCATGATATAACATACATGCTAAAGTTCATATAACAAGTATATAGATTGAGTCCTTACTCAATCAGCATGCTTTAATCAATCAACATAGTCATAAATCGACTTTAAAATTTCATACTTTCAACATATATATAACACATCATGCTTTTTGCAATAAAGATTTAAAACAGTTAATCATCAAGTTCACATAGCAAATAGGAACTGAAAGACTTGCCTGATCCGTAGTTTATGAAGTACGACTTAACTGCTTAACGCTTATCTACACTTCGTGTATTCCTACACAGTTATATAATCATGGATTCACATCCCTTAGTCATATATTAACGCATAGTAGTTGTAATGTAAACTTTACGCTATATTTCATAAGTCTGATGACATCCAACTTTGGATATGCTATAAACATCATATTAACCTATTTTTAAAAGTTCTTGGACACCCATTTCGGATAAGATAGACAGCCCAAAATAGTGTTCAAAAAGGGCGTTCAAATCTGTTTTTCATTCTTTCCCAACTTTACTCTCTCTCGCTAAAACAGTCATAACTAATTTATTTCAAAACATTTTTGAGCGATTCTTGAGCCCACGTGAAGCTAACTTCCGAGGCTACAACTTTCTTTCTTTGACCATTTCCAAATTTAAAACACAGAATTCCAAAAAATTAGTTCAAGGTGACTGTCCCGAGTTGGTTAGACAGTTTTGACGCGACTACTTTGAATGGTCATAACTCTTTGCTCCGAAGTCGGAATTAGTCCGTTCCTGAGTCTAGGAAAGCTAATTCAGTGTACTAAAACATACCAAAAACCCAGAAGTTTCTGGAAATATTAACTGATCGAAACAGTGTGCCGACCCTTTGCCTGAAACATCACTGTAGATGACAAATCCCTCCGAGCCAGATGGTATTGTCAGAACAGGTGCTGAAATGAGTCTTCTCTTGAGTTCTTGAAAACTCTTCTCACATTCCTCGTTGCAACTGAATTTTGTATCTTACCGAGTCAGCTGAGTTAAGGGATTAGCGATTCGAGAAAACCCTTCTACGAATCTCCGATAATAACCAGCTAAGCCAAGAAAGCTACGTACTTCGGTCACTGATTTAGTTTGCTCCAAGCTTTGAATAGCTTCAATCTTTGCTGGGTCAACAGATATTCCATGACTTGATACCACGTGCCCAAGGAATGCTACTTCCTCAAGCTAGAACTCGCATTTCTTCAACTTGGCATAAAGCTTATATTCATGAAGCTTTTGGAGTATCAGCTTCAAGTATTGCTCATGATCTTCACGGCTTTTGGAATAAATAAGGATGTCATCAATAAAGACGACCACAAAGTGATCCAAATATTCCTTAAATACTCGATTCATCATATCCATGAAGGAAGCAGGAGCATTAGTCAATCCAAAAGACATGACTAGGAATTCATAATGCCCGTACCGAGTCCTAAAAGCCGTCTTTGGAATGTCATCGGTTCTAATCTTCAATTGGTGATATCCGAAATGAAGATCAATCTTTGAAAAGAATTTGGCACCTTGCAACTTGTCAAACAGGTCATCAATACGTGGCAATGGGTACCTATTTTTGATGGTGACATGATTTAACTCCCGATAATCAATACAAAGTCGCATACTCCCATCTTTCTTCTTCACGAATAGAATAGGAGCACCCCAAGGAGAAGTACTAGGACGAATAAATCCAATGTCTAACAATTCCTGCAGTTTGGTCTTTAACTCCTGAAGTTCAATAGGAGCCATTCGATATGGGGCTTTGGAAATGGGTTTTGTACCGAGTTCAAGGTCGATACAAAATTCAAATTCACGATCCGGGGGTAGGCGGGAAGTTCTTGAGAATCGTCGGAAATTCATTAACAATAGAAATATCATTCAAAACCGGCGTATTTTGTTTAGATCCGTGACATAAGCTAAGAAAGCTTGACATCCATTTTTAATAAGCGAATAGCTTTATGGCTTGAGATAGCGATGATTGATTTTAATGGTTTGGTTGCTTGAATTAAGTATAATAGGTTGATTAGGAATATGGAAGCTAACAACCTTACGAAAACAATCAATTTTTGCATGATTAGTAGTTAACCAATCAATCCCTAGAATTACATCAAATGCAAGTATTTTCAATGAAATAAGATCGACAGGTAATGTGAGGGTACCGATTTGAACCAAACAAGACTAATAAACAGTGGATGTAATAAAGGTTTCTCCCAACGGAGTTTCAACAGATAAGTCAAAGTCTAATTTCTCCGGAATCAAATTTAAACGTTGAGCGCAAGTAGGAGAAATAAAAGTATGGGTAGAACCGGTATCAAATAAGGTATATACTTAGTTAGACTTTATAATAAGCTTACCTGTGATGACCTCGTTCGGGTTCCTTGCTTTCTGGGAGGTCACAACAAACGCTCTCCCTTGAACTACCGGCTTTGACTTTTCCGGGACGGTCTTTGGTGCCTCCATCCTAGCTGAACTTGTCTTGATGAGCGACAAAAATTGGGCTAGGTGACCTTCCTTCCACAATTATAACATGCTTTGGGCGGCATCATGCATTTGGTGATGTGTCCCTCTCTCCATAATTGAAGCATATGATAGGTGGTCGTTTCCATCCTTAACAACGGGTCTTTGGAATTTGACATCTTTCCATCAATGTTGAATCTCCTCTTCTTAAAATGTCCATTTTTATTGTTTTGGCCCTGATTACCATTGAAGTGGTTACCATTTCTGGCCTGTTGATTCCCTCCACGCTTGTCGTCATCGCTTCAATGACTGCTCTCACTAGTATTATCATTTTGTTGGTTGCTATCTTTTGGTTGGGTTAACTCATTATCACGCTCCAATAACTGAGCCCTATAAACAACATCTGAATACAAACACAGTTTATGGGAGATAAGATATTGACGTATCTCAGGTTTTAAACCTCTTAAAAGCATTCGCGTCATTCTCTCTTCATTATCAACCAAATGGGAAGAAAACCGAGACAACTCGGCAAACTTGGCTTCATACTGCGATACGGTCATGTTGTTTTGTTCTAGCTTGATGAACTCTGTGACACCCCCAAAATAGGTATACATCACCCATCTTGAGTCGCCAAAAACATGGTACAGAATACAAATACAATCTTTAATATACAACAAGAGAGCTATGAGTTTTAATACAAATCATCATCTTACAGACAATATCCACTCTCAAAATAAGTCCTCATTACATTTATTGTCACACTATTTAACAGAATAGTGAGGACTACTAATACTATCATCTGGACCGTCACTCCGTTCCCCGACTAGTCCCGGCTACGTTCTCATTTCCTGAAGAGAACAGTGAAAGAAAGGGTGAGCTCAACTAGTCCAGTAAGAAATATTATGACTAAGATAATGCAGAATAAATTATCATTAGTCTTTAACAATGTTAATCTGATAAAATACAATAGGCATCAAGTTTAACTCCAGCGGAACAAGCAATCCATTAAAAGAGTCAAGTAGAGAATAAAATCTACTATCTTTTATAATTTAAAAGGTTTTTTTATCACTTTTATCGCTGGGACTAAGCTTAATAAATAATCCACATCATCCCTGCACTACGGCCAAGGACTAGTATCACAACCACAAATTATCCGTGCACTACGGGCCAAGGATATTTGTGTATTCATCAATGGTCATGATCATGCCAACAACTGTCCATCAATGCACTACGGGCCAATGAGGACTTTTACCACATTATTTGTAACATTACGGTCATGATTACACCAACTAATCCCTGGTCATAATCATACCAAGTCCATATATGCACTACAGGCCACAGATGACTTTGAAAAAAATATAAACATGAGGATGATGACAATGATAAAGAATTCAATAAAACAACTTCAAGAATTAAATTATCCAGGAACTAACAACGTCCAAATTGTCAACATGATACTTATTTGTAGAGTAAAATTCAAGAATGCTCAGAAGAATATTTCTATGAAAAGATACTGGATGAAGCACAAATATCAAGGATATTCCATTAATTTCATGAAGTATAGAAGTCAAAACTTTAACCAACTTAGTATAATAAAGAATGGAATAACAAAAGAAATCACCAGGCATGCGATAGACCGCATAGGCCGGTTATTCCAACAGAATAATAAATAAAGGAACCAGTGCAGCGTAAAATGCATGAACGAGGATATTCAATGAGAATAATAAAGACGCAACCAGGTACGGTGTAAAACGCACAGACAGGATATTCCAACAGAATAATAAAGAATGGAATAACAGAAGAATTTCACCAACTATAGGGTAGCCCGCGTATACAGGTTATTCCAACAGAATAATAAATAAATAAATAATAGAAGTTCTCTTCATGAATACAAAAGAAATAATACCCCTTTCCTTGAAAGGGAGAGTATTGGATATAGGAGTAGTGAAGTAGCAGAACACTTTTCTTCTTTCTCTCTATAATTTTCTCTCTCTAGAGTTTCAGTGAATTCGTAAGAAATAATGAAGGAATGAGCTTCTATTTATAGGAGAATTGAAGGGATACTGTTTAGTCCGTGTGCACCGAATGATTTCACGGATGAATTATTTAGCAGTGGCGTGTGAATGCTAGGCCATGAATTTCAAAGCATTATCAGTAAAGAACAAAACAAGGTGCCATAATACATATATATATATATATAATTGATCACATGATATAATCACACACCCACACAATTATTATATATATAACAACATATAATAATAATACTCTTTCCACACCACCCGTGACTAGACTTTCTTCTCCCATCCATTTCAATACTCCACCAAAATCTACTAACATATATATATATATATATATATATATAAAATACTTCCCTCCTTTCCCAAACATGGCCACACCTTTTATTATATAAAATAATTTTCTACCGATTATTTTGAAAAATGGGTAAATGGGGGTCCACAAATACCACAATTACTTCATAAAAATCTCCTCAATATTTTGAACAACATTTATCACCATTATTATAATTCACAATATTAATCGACCAGGTCGTTCCCAGGAAAGAGGGGGCTTTCCAATAAGGATTTCTCCCTATTGGCACGCAATTAGGTGACCAAAGCTCTCCTTGACAGAACTTCTAGACATCATTTATTGCAAATAATAATATTAATAACTCTGTCATCTCAATTATTGATTTAATAATATATAAATTATCGACAATAATTGAATAAAATAACGTGAGATACTATGCAAAAATAAATATAGCAATAATTGAACAAAACTGAGTGACTTCTCACGTAAGCATCAATAATCAATACCGTGTGCTACTATGCAACCACGCGTATTCCTGTACTTTTAACACCGGTTGTTTCAACAGTTAACGATAAAACTTCCGTCGTTATTTTCATAAAATATTTTTTGTCGTTTTCTTAATCCGACAATAATTCTGTTGTGGAGTCCACCAATGATTGTGCCGTCGTACGAATATTCCATGCTCAAACGAATATTCCCCGACCAATCGAATATTATACAACAACTTGCGTACTTTGTAAAATTTATAAATATTACCCACAACTATAACATTATATCAAATTCGTTCCATAATATTCAAAAATGATAATTATAGAAAATTCATCTTTATTCATAAAGGTTGGGGTCATACAAACATGATACTGCTTTGTAGAGTAAAATTCAAGAATAATATTCATGTACCAAAAATAATTTGGACAGAAAAGAAATATATTTTTCAGGTGAATAGTACCCCATGAATAATACTTGAAGAAAGATACCGATTACACGAAAAGTGTCTCAAATACTAGAGTGAATGAATGATACTAGAGTGAATAGTAATTGAGTGAATAGTAACTTGTGAATAGTAACTCGTGAATAGTACTTCGACATGAAAAGTACCTAAATACCCGAGTGAATAATACCCGAGTGAATAGTAAGGGTGAATAGTAACTTGCGTGAATAGTAACTCGTAATGAGAAAAATACCAAAGAAAATGATATTTCATGGCCAGTACAAAAGAAATGATATCCTAGATGAGTATAATAGAATATCTTAAATCGTAAATGGATTTTCACCCGCATACTTTGTAATTTACGTGATGCGGATCATTTCCACAATTTAATAAAGAATGAATCTGAAGGATCGGTCACCATGCATGCGGTAATCCACATAGTATGAGTTATTCAATAGAATAATAAAGAATATAATAATGGAAGAATTCACCATGCATGCGATAGGCCGCACACGCATGAGTTATTCCGATAGAATAATAAAGAATGGAACCGGTGTCGTAATCTGCATGCATGGGATATTCCAATGAATAATAAAGAATGAAACCAGTCATGCGTAATCCGCATACAGACGGGATATTTTAACAAAATAATATAGAATGGAATAACAACAAATTCACCGAGGCATGCGATAGATCAAGACAAACAAAAGTTATTCAACGTAATAATAAAGAATGGAATAATGAAGAATTTCACCATGTATGCGGTACTTGCGATGTATGCATTATTCAACATAATAATAAAGAATGGAATAACAACCCTTACGAGTATTGAAAGAAAATAACTCTCTTCATGAATACGAAAGAATAATACCCCTTACCTCAAAAGAAAACTGGATACTCGAATAGTGAGGTAGCAGACTTCTCTTCTTTTCTCTCTCTATAATTTCTCTCTATTATAATTGCTCTATAGCTTTAGTGAATTGGTGAGAAATGAAAGAAGAATGAGCTTCTATTTATAGGAAAATATAGTTTTAATAATTGCACATTTTGGGGCTCAAAATATTACAGTATAATACCTTCCTCTTTGTCTTCATTTTTAATTTAGTCCTGCAAGTATTATCAAACTTGCACCACCTCCCCTAATAGTAAATTATGTGAATTAATAGTAAATCATGTGACTCAATAGTTCTAAACATGTGAAAAAATTAATTATATTATAGTACCTTCATCTATACCTTCATTTTTAATTTAGTCATGCAAGTATTATCAATCTTGCACCAACTCCTCTAATAGTAAATCATGTGAACCAATAGTACACACATGTGAACACATAGTTATAAGCATGTGAATTAATAGCAATTAATTGCTCATTTATCCGGTAATTACCCGATTGGTCAATATAACCTCCACACATCAATTATAATTGAAATAAATGTCAATTTCCACTAACACTAATAATTCTCACACAATGGAACTATCAATTTCATCTTTAATTAACACGAACTTATTCATCATTAATATTATAATTCGCAATATTTAACAACTGTGTCGTTCCTCAGAAAGAGGGGCTTTCCGATAAGGATTTCTCCTTATTGGTAGCATGATTAGGTGACCAAACCTCTCCTTGACAGAACTTCTAGACATCGTCAATATTGCAAATAAAAATATGAATAACTTTGTTGTCTAAATTATTGATTTAATAATAATAAATATTATGCAGCTGATACTGTAACAATAATTTAATCAATAATATGAAAAATATGATGCAGCAATTACTGTAGCAATAATTGAGTATATAACTGAGTGACTGCTTACGTATGCATCAATAATAAATACCGTGTGCTACTATGCAACCACGCATATTACTATACGTTTACTATCGGATAGTTCAACAGTTTTAACGGTAACACGTTCGCCGTTATTTTTATAAAATGATAATTCTATCGTTTTCTAACTGCGACAATACCTCTATTGTGTGGTCCACCAATGATTGTGTCGTAGTACGAATATTTCTGTTAAAACGAATATTCCTCGACCAAACGAATATTATATAACAACTTGCATACTTTGAAAAATTTATAAATATTAACCACAACTATAACATTATATCAAATCCACACCATAATATTCAAAAAAATATTTTGAGAAATTTAAATATTTATTCATAAAATTTGGGGTCTCAGAGGAAGCCTATGCTAATATCATATACATATATACTCTCCACTCATATATTCCTCTTATTTGCAAAATTTCATCAAGAGAGAGAAAAAAAAGAGAAATTGAGAGAATGAGAGCTTGAGAGGGGGAAAACGAATACTGGAGATTATATAGCAACTAACAAGCAAGGAAGAGGGATAATCAAATTAACAAAAGGGAAATTCATCCAAAAAGGTAAGCCATGAAACACTCTTTTTCATGTCCTTGAAGAAAAATAGTGAAAAAGCATGTATAGCCATGGTAAATGGTTTATGTTGATTTTGTAAGGCTATGCTAATGTTGATTTCTGTTATGAGGATGATAAGGAATGAAAATTATGGTTTAATAATGTTGCAATTACATAGAGAATCAAAGATTTCATGTATGTATGTGATATGTTTGATAAAATGCCTCTTAGTAGTCAATTTGTTCAAAGCATGGTAATTTAGTGAGTTGGTTTATTGTAGCATGTTCATATATGTTGGTAGAAGTGATCTGGATAGTAGGAGTCAAGCTCATGTATGCTAAAATCAAAATCACAAAATTTTTCAAAGTTGGTTGAATGTGAAATCTGTGATTTTTGGGTCTTTCGGAGCCTCAGAATCATGGTTTATATGACTCAATTAGCGTATGTAATAATTTTATAAAATAGTATGTAGTATGAAGTCTAATCTAACCCAAACTTGATTTGAATCGGAGTTATAATGATCAAGTTATGAAAAAAAAGAAAGCATGTTCATAATAAAATCTGCGAGAAAATATGGAATTTCTAGATTTTTTTCTTAGTATAAAACTAGTGTTGGCATGCTTTTCTATGCAATTGGTTTGTGGTCTTAGCATGCTAGTTTTATGAATGTTATATTTTGTAAAAGACCTTCTTTGTATGAAGTTTATTGTGTCCAAGTATCATGGTCATATAATCTTTAGATTAGTGGGAATAAAATCGCATAAAAAGTGGTCGTAAGAAACGAAAATTTGTTGTCTTTTTGGAACTATTTGGATCGATCACATTTTGGGGTCATTTTTCGTCCCTTCGTTTTGTACTATAAGAAGATATGAAGGTCTGTAAAATATTGAGAATTTTTGGTAAAATGCGGTTTGAGAGTTATGGATTTCTGGCTAAAAGGTCATTATTTGAAAAGATACCGAATAACTCTCTCTGTATAAGTCCAAAAATTACAAAATTTGTACTGGAAGTTCATGTGTATAACAGGAGTTAACCCTAAAAATTTTAGAATTTTTGGAGCTGATCTCAATTTATGAAAAATCTTAGAATATTTGACTATTATGGACTATTTAAAAATAGTAGATGAATTTTATAAATTCCGGGAAAAATATATTTTCAATGTGGGACTATATTCTACAAAATCCTAGAAAAGAAATATTTTTGAGACTGATTTGGTATTTTTCATATAAATGATGTTATATAGATAAATGAATTTAATTATATATGTGATGTGATAATTATGGAAAATGAGATTTTCCAACTTGAGACCCTTAAGCATATTTTATGCAGATTTTTGGTAGAGTTTTGGTCCGAAAAAAGTCACAAATTTTTGTTTCCAAATTCTTTTATTTAACCACGTGGCCTATTCATAACAACATGTTATGTAATTGAATTGTATTTGAATACGTGTGAGTTTAATCATTTTATTAAAATAAAAGGGAACCATTACACTTCAAAGTGGTGTTCGAGAACCAAATTACTTAACGTGACACGTGTGAATAGGTTACATGAAGGCTAGTAGATAACAAAGAATTGTAGAAGGCGACGATCGAGGCAAGTTTCCTAACTTTATTCACTTTATTGTAGTGAATGTAAGTTCCTTAACTTATATCTAATTTATCATTGTGTACAAGTCTCTTATGTTTGCAAGTTATAACTTGTACAAACTTATATATAGTACAAGTTCTATTGATGATTACTCAATTATTAATTGAGTTGTTTATGGCTTAAAGTTCTTAATTATTCTGAACCGCTTTCAAGAATGCGATCCGCCATTTGTTTTAGGTTATATATTATAGATGAGAGATGTTGTATTATTTGACCTATTTCAAATTCATCAGTAGCTATTTAAGTCTACCAATCCAAATTGCTTTAGTGCGGTCTCACATGAAACTAAGATGAACAACTTGGGATAACAGGGGTAGCGATGTCAGGCATATAGTCCCATTTACGCTTATGCGTTTAAACTTTATACTTGTGCACAATGTAGGATACGATAAGTGATCACTTTGGAGTACTTAGGAGAGGTATTTACAATCTATTTGATTGTTAAGCCGTCTGATGGTTTTTGATGAAACAAAGTAATGTTTAGGGTATCTAACACCCCTTAGTATGCTATTGAGAACTCCAGAACTCTTATCTTGATATTCCAGTTTATCTCTTGATATATATTTCAACTATTGAGAAAAATTCATACTAATGCTTTTACTTCTAATGTATGTTCTCAAACTAATTTATATACTTGCTGGGCAATTTGTGCTAATTCTTGCTTAAACCTTTCGAGTTAAAATGATCTTGCCGAGGGCTCTGGCAAGGACAAAGGAAAGTCTAAGATGAAATGATGAGAGTTATTTATTTAATAATTATATTTCCGCATATGATGTAATGTAGCGATAAACGCTAAGTTTAAGTTTATGTTTATTAAAGGTTATAAAGACTTGGGACTTTATTTTGAATAACTATGTAATAGTTAATATTATTATTATTATTATTATTATTATTATTATTATTATTATTAGAGTTACTTAGATAGCTGATGATGTATGTTGTATCGTGAGCACCATGTCCATGTCGATGTTACACAGTTTGGGTGCTTCATGAGGTTAAATATCGAGCCATAGGTTATAAACTTTGGGTGGGGAAACCTTAGACTATAACCTTAGGGAAGTTAGTGGAGGAAATAAGGAGATGAACTCATGTAGAGTTCTAGGGGTTGTGTCAAATCTATTTTTCTAAAACGAAAAACATCTATTTTAAAATATTAACCGAGTTATTTTTCTTGTTTGAAGGATGTCAGGAGAAAAGGAGGTTAGAGATATCCACGTTGTGAGTGAGGAGTTGGTGACAGCTGTACCTGAGCCTATAGCTAAGGTAGTAGCTTACTCAGACCCAGAGGAGTATCCTAAAGAGGTAGAGGAGCCCGAGGAGGACTCAGAAGAAGCACCTGAGGATACTTTATTGGATGAGTTGATGGATAGGATTATGGAGTTGGACGACAAGGTCCATGAGTTGAAGGAACTATATCAGGGGGAGCAGCAAGCTGCAACATTGCTTGAGGCATGGGTGCACCACCTAATAATTAGGAACGGGGATCTGGCTGACAAGCTGCGGGCATCAGACCAGAAGGCAAATGTAACGACCCAAAAATTCGGATCGTCCAGAATTTAAGTTTAAAGAATTAATTATTAATAAAATGAATTTTTATTAATAATATTATGTGCTATGTGTTTATTAATCGTTCTAGAACCTAGGATGATTATAAGTCGGGAGGATTATGGCTATGAGCTAGACTGAACGAGTAATAATTTTCAAGACAAAAATAAAAATTTTCCGGGAACCAAAAATATTTCTGGGGAAAAAGATGAAATAGGCACTATTCACCCGACGAAACCTAAGGGTTAGGGTTTGAATAACCTAAGCCTTTCCGAGAATTCGGTATGTCGAAATGACATTCCGTCGAAGGATTTGACAATAATATATCTTGAAAAGTTAAGTAAGCCGATAAAAGTTTTTCTCGAAAAATGTGCAGAAATCGGACGAAATAAAAATGACGAAAAGTATTGTTATGTACTTTTCATTCGTTTAGGTACGTTAGGGGAAAACGTGAAGGAAAATGCTTAACACCAAAAAGTGTTTTTCAGTTTTTTGGAAATCCGAAGAATACGTAAAAGTTAATGGGTAAAATAAAGACGAAATATCCAAAAATATTTGGATTCCGAGAATCGCAGTTTTTAAAACTGTCGGACGAAAACCTGAAAGACGGAACCACGAAACTTAAAGGCTAAGTAGACTTAAGGGCTAAGTTAACTTAACACCTAAGTCATGAATAGTAAGGAGGTCTGAATAGTATGGAGGTTGGGTGGCGAAATGACTAAAATACCCAAAGCCTTGGTTTTCTATAAATAGTGAGCTTAATTCATTTAAATGGGATTTTGAAAATCCTACAAACTAGAGAGAGAGGGTTCGGATGAAGGGGGAGAAGGAAGAGCATGAGCATGAATGATCGGATCGAAGGTGATCGTGAAATAGAAAAGATTGTGAATTGCCAGCTTTGTCTAGTAGAAGAAAAATAAAGAAGAGAGGTAACCTAAAACCTAGTTGAAGTTAAATTCTCTTTAAGTCCTATATGTTTAAAACATAAATTAATGAGAATAAGAAGTAGATGAGGTTATGAATGACTTCATATGGTTGAAATCATGAGAAATAGTGAAAATAAGAATTTGAAGTTTAGTAAATAAATTTCTTAAGGAAGTATAAGATTCGTAATGAATTAGAACGATCCAAGTGGATTATATAACTAAGTAGGTGAAATAAGTAAGGAATGATGTTCTATAACATCAAATTCCAATAAAAAGTGAAATCGTAATCCAAAATATCGATTAAAAATGAAGAACGAACGAAGAACACGATGACCATGCGAAGAACACGAAGAATGTTGTTGATGGACAAATTTAAAACCATCGTAGGATAATTGTTGTTGATGGACAAGTTTAAAACCATTGTGTATAAGTTAGATGCATATTTCTTGGTTAGGAACGGTAGAAACGTTCATGAAGAATGGATTAAAACTTAGCTATAATGGAGTTATGGCAAAAATTTTGTAAAAAACAAACGAGAATTAGAAAGTTAGTAAATGAACCCGAACATGTAGGGTTTCATAAGAATGTAAGAGAATGTAGAAAACATGAGTCGTAGACTCAAGAACAAACGAATTCCGTGTTTGGATGACCGAATTACGGATGAACAAACAAAGATCGTTAAAAACGTAAAATGAACAAAGGGTGAAGATTAAGCCAATTGAATGGTATGTTAATTGATTCAGAACAAAGTTCTGTCTAGGGGTTATTAAATTACATAAGATAAGGAAGAGGATGGCTTTGGAACGACCTCGTTCCGAGTTATAACGAATAAGTTATGAAAGCGGTAAATAAGCATTTCAAATTGGATTTAACACTTAGAGAAATTTTCTAGGGTTAGGGCTTGGCGCCGCGGCACCAACCATGCCTTGTAAAGTGGCGCTTAAGCGCCAGACCAGGGAGTCGGGTACTGCAAACTCGCGCCGTAACGGGAGAGATAGAAGGGAGAGTTGCACCGCAACGCCAATGTAGGGAAAAAGCCAGAGAAGAGCTTTTAACTTCTAAACTCTTGGGGGAAACATAAGGAAAGATAAAAACATAATGTTCAACTAATGTAACCCTTAATCAAGTGTATTAAACCTTTAATGAAGGTTGAATAGAAAGATTAATCAAGATTAAAAGATAGAGAATTTAAGTGATAGATTACAGAACCGATATCCGGGGACCGTAGTTACGATAAACGAACGTGGAGGATTGCTATGGTTGTGATTCCTTAGACGTTGAGCGATGAGGGTAATGAATAACATTTTGATGTTATGTCATGAGAAGGAGAGACAAGTGTGAAGCGTAAAGACGCTGTTTACGCAACGCAATTGTGATAAATGAGCGGTCTTAGCATACAACGAACGGTATGGCTTGGACAATAAGAATGACTAATGAACATGGGGTTCAAGTAAGGGATAACGAAAGTATTAAGTAAGATATGAATGGTATTAAGAAAGTCGTAATGAACGGTAATAAGATTAATGAAAGCCGAAGGTGAGTCGTATAAGAATGAATCTCGAGGTATGACTTTTAGTTGCCAGATATCCGTAAGGAATAAGAAATTAACTTAACGAATGTTATAATTAATGGTTAAGATAAGTTACGAGAAGTTTAGGTTGTGGTAAAATCATAACCTTTGATGGTTGACATATGGGAGCTAGGCTAAACAATTCCTTCAGAGAACAAAGGTATATACAAAACTGGCAATCGATCTAACTCACTGTTATGGGCAGTGTAGATGAGACGGGAACTTGTTTATTGGTTGTTTGTGGGAAACCACTCAGAGTACCATATGGACTACTAAAAGAGAAACGATGTGTGTTGAGTCCTAGAGAAGTTATAAGAAGAAGATAAGAATGTAAAACATCAAAGATGATGAACGTATAAGTAAGACATCTTCGTATGTCATAAAAAGTAGAAACGGTAATGAAAGTGGTCGCGTAAACTTAGGTTGCAAGAACGTGAACCCTAAGAAGTAAAGTTAAGCAAATCAATGCATAAGTCAAATATATATGACTAATTGGTGTATGTGGTGTTTTTTTATATGTTATATAGGAATTGAAATGAACAGTTTGGCGTAAGCTATAGCTAGGTGTAAGGCAAGTTTCTTAACTTCATTCATATTTCAAATGAATGCTAGTTTCTTAAACTTCTCAAATGTTGAACTTGAGAAGTTCTGTCTATGTGCTAATGTGTGATATTTGTGTAAAGTGGTAGAACATATGAGGCCTTGTGCCATAATGTGAACACTTCAGTGTTTCTATGAGATGAACTGTTCTGTGATTTAACTATTCAATAAGAGAATGATATGTTTATACATGATCCGTTATTGTTAAGTCTGTGCTAATGATTCTAGCTAGACAGAATGTGTATGAAAAAGGTAGAAGAATGAAAGTATTTTAAAATTAAAGTGAATATTGTTTTAAAATGATAGGAATCGAGATTATTCCTATTATTTAAGCTGCTTCATAACCTTTATTCGGTTATTGAAGTCTTAAAAGAATGTTTGAATTCTTGAACATGCTTGTTCAACTGTTATAACTTGCTGGGAAATTGAATGCTCACACTTGCTTTAAGTGAAAAACATTTTCAGCGAACGATGTTATAAGAACTTAAGGATCCCGTAAAGATCAAGCTGACGGTATCCAGATGAAGTGCCATTCAGAATGTGGATGAGCGAGAAGATCGAGCGAAGACTTGTAATATATAATAAGTTAAATGAACTTTAGATTAGTTAGAAGAACTGTTATGTATCCTTGGTGGTGGATAAAAGTCACTCTTGTAAGATTAAATGAATAATGTATTTATAATTATTTGTAATGAAAAAGGTTATATGGTTTCTAGAATCTGGGATTTGAGAGTATATGTTGTTATATTTCAGTATATAATGATGTATGTTTGGAAGAAGATGGGATCGTGACGTACGGAATCCGGATGTGAAAATAGACCAGATTTTTGGGTGTTACAGATTGGTATCAAAGCTGATAGGTTATAAATCTTAGGTAAGAGTATCTAAGACTATAATCGTAGAGAGAGGGAGAAGAATATCAGCATGTGATTGAGTCGTAAAGGATAGCATACGAATTAAAGAAAATTTTTATTAAGTAAAGAGAAATTTAGAAGTTGTAAAATTTTAATTGAGGACTCATTGTGATAGCTGAGTTGTATAAACCTTTGTTATGGGCAGAGAGGTTTGTGCTTTGTGTGTGTACTTCTTAGCTTATTACGTTGATAATCATTAGAATCGGTCGCGTTGTCAAGATGTATATGACGAGAAGGTGAATCTTTTCACATGTATATACTTGATAGGTAGAGAACGATAAGGTAGGTGCGAGTTCTTGAAACTCATACTTATGGTACGTTCGTGACTCATAATGGTATGGTAGGTTTTTGAACTTCTCAGCGAATGGACGCTTGTGGTCTGTCTGGGATGGTTCTTAAACTCGTATTATTGTGGAAAGTTCCTTAACTCATAATGTGTGGTAAGTTGATGGACTGTACTAAGGTATAAGGATGTTTAGACTGACAACAAGTTGTTTTCAGTAGGCTTAGTATTGAAGGTGCTAGAGAAGATTAAGTATTGTCGCAGTAAGACAACGAAGAAAGATGGAGAGTAGGATATTCCAAGTCATCTAGCTATGCTAGATTTCGAAGTTTATTGAACTCGTGCTAATATGTACGTTTTGAAAAAGGAAAGAATTGGTTCAACTTTTGGAACCAATAGATTTTTAAAGGAACTATTCTTGGTATGTCTATGTGAATTGTTTCGGCTGGACAGAAATTGATTTGAAATATCAAAATGATTTTTTTTATCATCAGTGCATTAGATGCAAGGATGGTAAAATGATGGAGTTATTAATGCAATTGAACCTAGTGTTGGATGTGATCTTAGGATCAACAACTCGCTATGGTATGATGTATAATGACGAAGTCACAAACTGACGAAGTCCTCAACGTACCGTAAAAAAAAAGTACGGTATCATGACGTCATAAAACATTTTAATGTATTGAAAAAGATTTTAAAGAAGTAGTCAATGTCAATTGAATTGACTAGAGAAATGTTTCATATTGATATCCAATTTATTGGTATGGTCTAAGCTACTTGATTCGGCTAGACAAATGGTATGTCATCTAGCTTTCTTTAAAGAAGTTGTGCCAAACCAAATTGTTTTGGTGCAGAATCTAATGATTTAGTCTGAGGTGAACATATCCCGAAATGGGGTATGCGATGGGTAAGAGGTAGTTTGCCTTCTTTTTGATTGTAAACTGACCGTGGAAGAAAGGTTACGGCGTCATGCTATTAAACCTAGTAAGAGTTCATGGTCGATTTGACCCCTCGGCAAAAGTATGGACATTTTAAAAGGAAATTTTATATTTCTCGTTATTCTTTCTACTTCATGAATCTTGATAGGTTATGGAGGTTAGGAATAATGGAAAGATAAGAAGTCTGTTGAAGGGAAGTTGAGAAGAAGGGTAAGCTAAAATTTTGAGGACGAAATTCTGTGAGGAAGGGGTGAATGTGATGACCCGGGTAAGGGTGTGGTTTTAAGAAATTTCGAGGACGAAATTTTTATAAGGAGGGAAGAGTGTAACGACCCGGAAATTCAGATCATCCAGAATTTAAGTTTAAAGAATTAGTTATTAATAAAATGAATTTTTATTAATAATATTATGTGCTATGTGTTTATTAATCGTTCTAGAACCTAGGATGATTATAATTCAGGAGGATTCTGGCTACGAGCTAGACTGAATGAGTAATAATTTTCAAGACAAAAATAAAAAAAATTCAGGAACAAAAATATTTTCGGGGAAAAAGACGAAATAGGCACTATTCACCCGACGAAACCTAAGGGTTAGGGTTTGAATAACCTAAGCCTTTCCGAGAGTTCGGTATATCAAAATGACATTCCGTCGAAAGATTTGACGATAATATATCTTGAAAAATTAAGTAAGCCGATAAAAGTTTTTCTCAAAAAACGTGCAGAAATCGAACGAAATAAAAATGACGAAAACTATTGTTATGTACTTTTCATTCGTTTAGGTACGTTAGGGGAAAACGTGAAGGAAAACGCTAAACACCAAAAAGTATTTTTCAGTTTTTTAGAAATTCGAAGAATACGTAAAAGTTAATCGGTAAAGGAAAGACGAAATATCCAAAAATATTTAGATTCCAAGAATCGGAGTTTTTAAAACTGTCGGACGAAAACCTGAAAGACGAAACCACGAAACTTAAAGGCTAAGTAGACTTAAGGACTAAGTTAACTTAACACCTAATTCATGAATAGTAAGGAGGTGTGAATAGTAAGGAGATTGGGTGGCAAAATGACTAAAATAACCCTAGCCTAGGTTTTCTATAAATAGTGAGCTTAATTCATTTAAATGGGATTTTGAAAATCCTACAAACTAGAGAGAGAGGGTTCGGATGAAGGGGGAGAAGGAAGAGCATAAACATGAATGATCGGATCGAAGGTTATCGTGAAATAGAAAAGATTGTGAATCGCCGACTTTGTCTAGCAGAAGAAAAATAAAGAAGAGAGGTAACCTAAAACCTAGTTGAATTTAAATTCTCTTTAAGTCCTATATGTTTAAAACATAAATATTAATGAGAATAAGAAGTAGATGAGGTTATGAATGATTTCATATGGTTGAAATCATGAGAAATAGTGAAAATAAGAATTTGAAGTTTAGTAAATAAATTTCTTAAGGAAGTATAAGATTCGTAATAAATTAGAACGATCCGAGTGGATTATATAAATAAGTAGGTGAAATAAGTAAGGAATGATGTTCTATAACATCAAATTCCAATAAAAAGTGAAATCATAATCCAAAATATCGATTAAAAATGAAGAACGAACGAAGAACACGATGAACATGCGAAGAACACGAAGGACGTTGTTGATGGACAAATTTAAAACCATCATAGGATAATTGTTATTGATGGACAAGTTTAAAACCATTGCATATAAGTTAGATACATATTGCTTGGTTAGGAACGGTAGAAACGTTCATGAAGAACGAATTAAAACTTAGCTATATTGGAGTTATGGCAAAAATTTTGTAAAAGACAAACGAGAATTAGAAATTTAGTAAATGAACCTGACCGTGTAGGGTTTCATCAGAATGTAAGAGAATGTAGAAAATGTGAGTCGTGGACTCGAGAACAAATGAATTCTGAGTTTGGATGACCGAATTACGGACGAACAAACAAAGAGCGTTAAAAACGTAAAATGAACGAAGGGTGAAGATTAAGCCAATTGAATGGCATGTTAACAGATTCAGAACGAAGTTCTATCTGGGGGTATTGAAGTACGTAAGATAAGGAAGAGAATGGCTTTGGAACGTCCTCGTTCTGAGTTATAACGAATAAGTTATGAAAGTGGGAAGTAAGCGTCTGTAATTGGATTTAACACTTAGAGAAATTTTCTAGGGTTAGGGCTTGGCGCCGTGGCGCCAACCATGCCTTGTAAAGTGGCGCTATAGTGCCAGACCAAGAAGTCGAGTACTGCAAACTCATGTCGCGATGCGAGAGATAGAAGGGAGAGTGGTGCTGCAGCGCTAATGTAGGGAAAAACCTAGAGAAGAGCTTTTAACTGCTCAACTCTTGGGGGAAACATAAGGAAAGATAAAAACATAATGTTCAACTAATGTAACCCTTAATTAAGTGTATTAAACCTTTAATGAAGGTTGAATAGAAAGATTAATCAAGATTAAAAGATAGAGAATTTAAGAGGTAGATTACTATAACCGATATCAAGGGGACCTGTGAAGTTACGATAAACGAACGTGGAGGATTGCTATGGTTGTGATTCCTTAGGCGTTGAAGCGACGAGGGTGATGAATAACATTTTGATGTTATGTCATGAGAAGGAGAGATAAGTGTGAAGCGTATAGGCGTATATGTATGCATAACGTTATTTGCGATAAACGAGCGGTCTTAGCATACAACGAACGGTATGACTTAGACAATAAGAATGACTAATGAACATGGGGTTCAAGTAAGGGATAACGAAAGTATTAAGTAAGATATGAATGGTATTAAGAAAGTCGTAATGAACGGTAATAAGATTAATGAAAGCCGAAGGTGAGTCGTATAAGAATGAATCTCGAGGTATGACTTTTAGTTGCCAGATATCCGTAAGGAATAAGAAATTAACTTAACGAATGTTATAATTAATGGTTAAGATAAGTTACGAGAAGTTTAGGTTGTGGTAAAATCATAACCTTTGATGGTTGACATATGGGAGCTAGGCTAAACAATTCCTTCAGAGAACAAAGGTATATACAAAACTGGCAATCGATCTAACTCACTGTTATGGGCAGTGTAGATGAGACGGGAACTTGTTTGTTGGTTGTTTGTGGGAAACCACTCAGAGTACCATATGGACTACTAAAAGAGAAACGATGTGTGTTGAGTCCTAGAGAAGTTATAAGAAGAAGATAAGAATGTAAAACATCAAAGATGATGAACGTATAAGTAAGACATCTTCGTATGTCATAAAGCCGTAGAACGGTAATGAAAGTGGTCGCGTAAACTTAGGTTGCAAGAACGTGAACCCTAAGAAGTAAAGTTAAGCAAATCAATGCATAAGTCAAATATATATGACTAATTGGTGTATGTGGTGTTTTTTTATATGTTATATAGGAATTGAAATGAACAGTTTGGCGTAAGCTATAGCTAGGTGTAAGGCAAGTTTCTTAACTTCATTCATATTTCAAATGAATGCTAGTTTCTTAAACTTCTCAAATGTTGAACTTGAGAAGTTCTGTCTATGTGCTAATGTGTGATATTTGTGTAAAGTGGTAGAACATATGAGGCCTTGTGCCATAATGTGAACACTTCAGTGTTTCTATGAGATGAACTGTTCTGTGATTTAACTATTCAATAAGAGAATGATATGTTTATACATGATCCGTTATTGTTGAAATGTAATGCTAATGATTCTAGCTGAGCAGAATGTGTATGAAAAAGGTAGAAGAATGAAAGTATTTTAAAATTAAAGTGAATATTGTTTTAAAATGATAGGAATCGAGATTATTCCTATTATTTAAGCTGCTTCATAACCTTTATTCGGTTATTGAAGTCTTAAAAGAATATTTAAATTCTTGAAGATGCTTGTTCAACTGTTATAACTTGCTGGGAAATTGAATGCTCACACTTGCTTTAAGTGAAAAACATTTTCGATGAAACGATGTTAGAAGAACTTAAGGATACCGTAGTAAAGATCAAAGTCGACGGTATCCGGATGAAGTGCCATTGGAATGTGGATGAGCGAGAAGATCGAGCGAAGACTTGTAATATATAATAAGTTAAATGAACTTTAGATTAGTTTGAAGAACGGTTATATATCCTTGGTGGCTGATAAAAATCACTCTTGTATAATGAATAATGAAATGAATAATGTATTTATAATTATTTGTAATGAAAAAAGGTTATAAAGGTTTCTAGAAGAATCAGGATTTGAAAGTATATGTTGTTATATTTCAGTATATAATGATGTATGTTTCGAAGAAGATGGGATCATGACGTACGGAATTCGAATGTGAAAATAGACCAAATTTCAGAGCGTTATAGCAGATAGGTTGAAGGATGAGAAAGAAGCTATTAGGACCCACTTGGGACATACCATTAATGGGTTAGAGTCAAGCATACAGAGTCTTCAAACTGACAAGCAGAACATCACCACATTCTGGGGAGAAGAGAGAAGAGACCGTGTTTGGGCTGAGAAGCTAACTGGCGAGTTAGAAGGAGAAGTGAGAGATAAGAAGGTTAAGATAGACAAGATGAAGTACTCATTTAAGTCAGCACATGGAAGGTTCCAACATAGGGTGAATCACTTTCTAAGTGAGGAGCACCAGCCTAAACGTGTTATAAGCCAAGGGCTGGTACTGGAGATAGCGGATGAGGAGCATGAGGACGCCATTAGGCGGGGCTTTTAGTTTATTATGATGAACTTTTACTACTAGCGTATAGAACGCTTATCTTTGAATAAAAAGCTTGGTTTCAGTTTTTACCAAGTATGTTGGTTTAAAGTGATGTAAATGGATTAATGCTATAAGACGATGAAATACCTTGGGTGTTATGTTTATAAATAAATATGCTTTTATTTAAATATGTGATGTGATGATTAAGTTCTCTTTTTATGAATGATATATTCTATAGAGTAAGTGATAAGATAATAACATTAAATTCATTTTAAACAGATAGATGGCTAGAGGAAGACGTCGTCAAACACCCGAGGGGTCAGGCGATAATGCTGGGGATCCACCGAATCTATCGCAGATTTGTAGACATGTTAGTGGGGGCACTTGAGTCGAAACCGAATGCCAATAACCCTCTACTAACCCAAGTGGCACACTTCAAGGAGTTCAAGAGCGTGGGACCCCCTGAGTTCAAAGGAACCACTGAACCCATCGAAGCTCAAACTTGGGTCAAGGAAATCGAAAAGGCTTTCACTATCACTCGAGTAGGTGATGATCAGAAAATAACTTTGCCACTTATATGCTGAAGGGTGAAGCTAACTTATGGTGGGAGGAAAACCAGACCAGGGCTGGAGAAGGCGTGATACCTTGGGAAGGGTTTAAGAAAATCTTTTCGAGAACTATTTTCCGATTAGTATCAGTGATCGCATGGAATACGATTCACGGAGTGAAGCGAAGAAGACATGACGGTACCTCAATATGCCACAAAATTCAACGAGCTGGTGAGGTTTGCGCCTCACCAAGTCGATACTGAGGAGAAAAAAGCGAAGAGTTTTGAGCAGGGTCTCAAACCATGTTTATATAGTAGACTCTCGATGTTACAGACGAATAGCTTCTCGACTCTCTTGGAGAAAGCTATAATCGCTGAGAGCGGAAGTGAGGCCCTAATGAAATTTAATAAGGAGAAAAAAAAGAAGAATGAAGGAGGGAATCGTGGGGAAGGTAGCAGTAGTAGTGGTGCAAACAAGAGGAAGTGGAACAATAACAACAGTAGCAGCAACAATTTCAAATCGGAAAACTCTGGGGGAAAACTAAAGGAAGCAAAGAAGAAGGCGAGGCATGCAAGGAGTATGGGAGGAATCACTCGGGGGCATGTCTAAAAGGAAAGAATGTCTGTTTCAACTGCGGGCAGGAGGGGCACATCTCTCCCAATTGCTCTGCACCAAAGAGAAATGGATGCTTCAACTATGGAGCATTGGATCATCTGGTAAGTAATTGCCCAAAGAAGAGAACAATGAGGGAGAAAATGGAGCAAGGGGACCAAGCGGTGGGAATCTCACAATTAATGGACCACCAACTCAGAATCGACCAACAACAAGGACTTTCAACATGATGGTTCAGGATCCAGTCGCATCTAGGGACGTGGTTTCAGGTATCATTCCGATCAATGATATATCTACTTACATATTATTTGATTCGGGTGCTACTTGTTCCTTCGTATCGCATGAATTCTCCCAACAATTAAACTTACCCCAGGAAGAATTAAAATATCCTATGAACATAGAAGTTGCTAACAAGGAAATGATTCCCTTTAGCCATGTCTATAGAAATTGTGTTGTAGACATCAGGGGATATAAGTTACCCGTGGATTTAATTCCAATTCAATTAGGAGAATTTGAAGTAATTCTAGGAATGGATTGGTTATTTAACCATTGAGCAATGATAGATTGCCAAAAGAAGTGTATAAACCTTAGGACTCCAGATCAGTCTAAGGTAGCATTCTATGGAAGTAGGTCACCGAGACACTCAAGTTGTCTGACGATGATGCAAGCAAGGAAGTTACTAAGAAAGGCGTGTGTAGGATATTTAGTCCATATCGTCGATACGCAGAAAGCAGGGATAGAGATGGGATAAATACCAGTAGTGAATGAATTTCTTGAGGAATTGCCAAGACTTCCGCCGGATCGGGAGGTCGAATTCGTTATAGATTTAGTACCGGGAATGACACCGATTTCGAAAGCCCCTACGAATAAAGACCGTGAAATGAAGGAGGCGATGAATACAGTTGCATGAGTTATTAGATAGGAAGTATATTCAACTGACTGTGTCTCCTTAGGGAGCACCAGTTTTATTTGTGAAAAAAGAAGGATGGATCGATGAGACTATGTATCGACTATCTAGAGTTGAACAAGGTGACGATTAAGAACAAGTACCCGTTACCTAGGATAGATGATTTGTTCGATCAACTAAAGGGAGCAAAATATTTTTCCAAGATCGACTTGAGGACGGGATATCACCAGTTAAAGGTGAGGAATGAGGATGTACCTAAGACAGCAGTCAGGACACGTTACGGTCACTACGAGTTCCTGATGATATCGTTTGGGTTAACAAATGCGCCAACAGCGTTTATGGACATGATGAATCAAGTATTCAAGCAATACTTAGATAAATTCGTAGTTGTGTTCATAGATGATATCCTGATCTATTCCAAGACTCAGGAAGATCATGCTGAACACTTAATGTTAGTATTGGGGGCGTTGAGGAAGCATAAGTTATACGCAAAATTCTCAAAGTGTGAATTCTGGTTGGAGAAAGTTTAATTTCTGGGACACATGATCGACAAAGACGGAATTTCTGTGGATCCAACAAAGGTGGAAGCGATTCAAAATTGGGAACAACCAAAGTCACCGACTGAAGTAAGAAGTTTCTTAGGACTGGCAGGCTATTACAGACGGTTTATCCAAGATTTTTCAAAGATAGAGGGAACGCTGACGAATTTAACGAAGAAGTCGGTAAAATTTGTCTGGACGGAGATGTGTGAAGAGAGTTTTAAGGAACTCAAGAAAAGACTGAGTGAAGCACCAGTGTTATCTTTACCTAACGATACAGGTGACTTCGTGATTTTCAGTGATGCGTCACACAAAGGACTTGGTTGTGTGCTTATGCAACACGGAAAAATTATTGCGTACGCATCGCGTCAATTAAAGGATTACGAGAAGGGATATCCTACCCATGACCTGGAATTGGCGGCGGTAGTATTTGCCTTAATGATATGGAGGCACTATTTATATTGTGTAAGGTGTGAAATATACACGAACCATAAAAGTTTGAAGTATATCTTCACGTAGAAGGAGTTGAATATAAGACAAAGATGATGGTTGGAACTTATAAAGGATTACGATTGCGATATCTTGTATCATCCGGGGAAAGCGAACGTGGTAGCAGATGCGCTAAGCAGAAATGGCAGTGGTAGATTGGCAATGCTAACAACTCAAGAGGAGTTAATTAAGGAGATGGCTAGATTGGAACTCGAGATAAAAAGTTCAAGGGAGCCAGAGGGGAAATTGTTCCCAATGGAGGCTCATCCGACTCTATTGGACAAAATTAAGGAAGCACAAGGTAGCGATGAGGAATGTGTGAAGGTGAAGAAAAGAATTTCAGATGGAGAAGAGCTTAAATTCAGTATGGGGGGTGATGGACTATTAAGATTTGAGAAGAGAATTTGGGTGCCAGCGGTGTCTAAATTAAAGGACGAAATCCTACAGGAAGCTCATAGCTCAAGTTACTCAATCCACCCGGGAAGCACAAAGATGTATCAGGATCCCCGCCAACATTATTGGTGGCCTAATATGAAAAGAGAAGTCACAGAGTGCGTCGCCAAGAAGTGTTTAACATGCCAGCGAGTTAAGGCGAAACATCAAAAACCGAGCGGGTTACTTCAACCTTTAGAAATTCCAGAATGGAAGTGGGAGCATATCACGATGGACTTCGTGGTAGGACTTCCAACTACGTAGAAGGGTTACGATGCAGTATGGGTGATCGTTGATCAATTGACCAAGTTAGCGCATTTCTTGCCAATCAAGATCAGATATACCTTGGATCAGTTGGTAAAGCTTTACATCAAAGAGATTGTTTCGGTGCACGGGTTTTGTGATCAATTGTGTAAGATCGCGATTGAATTTCTGACAAATTTCTAGAGAAGTTTTCAAGAACGCATGGGAACGCAACTGAGATTGAGCATAGCGTATCATCCTCAAATAGATGGGCAGAGCGAGAGAACTATTCAAATGTTAGTGGACATGCTGAGAGCATGTGTTATGGATTTCAAAGGGAGCTGGGATGACCACCTGCCGTTGGTTAAATTTGCGTACAATAACAATTATCACGCGAGCATCGGTATGCCACCTTATAAAGCTTTATATGGAAGGAAATGCAGAACGCCATTGTGCTGGGATGAAGTGGGAGAACGACAATTGATAGGGCCAGAGTTGGTGCAACAAACTGCAGATGTGATCAAAATAATACGAGCGAGGCTAGTAACGGCTCAGGATCGGCAGAAGAAATATGCAGATCAACATCGGCAACAACGAGACTTCGACGTCGGCACTTATGTGTTTTTGAAAGTGTCGCCTTGGAAAGGGAAATGAGATTTGGGAAGAAGGGAAAACTTAGTCCCAGATTCATAGGACCCTTCGAAGTGTTGAGGCGAGTGGGTAAGGTAGCTTATGAAATAGCTTTACCTCCGGAGTTAGAACATATACCCAACATGTTCCACGTTTGATTTTCTTACGACCCTATAAGCAGGATTACAAGCATGTTATAGAGTATGAACCTATTCAGTTTGAGAAGGACTTAACCTATGAAAAGGTTCCAGTACAAATAATTGATATAAAAGAACAAGTGTTAAGTAATAAGATAATACCTTCTCTTAAGGTAGTGTGGAGGAACCACAACGCTGAAGAGGCTACGTGGGAACTCAAGGAGAAAATGATGAAAAACTACCCTAATATTTTTGTCTGATGAGTAATGATTCCAGGGACAGAATCCTTATAAGGGAGGGTGAATATAATATCCGATATTTTCTATTTAATTTAATAATTATCAATAAATAAACTTATGTGAAACTCTTATGTAAACTGAAGTTTTCTCTCTCTATATTATCGAGTGTATTCTTGTGAGTATTTTGAGTATACTTTGAGTATTGCTATACGGTGCAAGTTCGTTCAGCGTTATTCCAGTCAGAAGTACTGCTCTTTTGAGGTAAGGGATAGTAAGGGATTTTAAGGGTTATTATGTTTTTAGTTTCGAAATTTTTCTGAACCTTCAAAAATTCTGAAAAAATTTGAAATGATAATTTGATGAGTTTTATATATTGTGTCCAAAAATGGCGATTTTTGGATGTATAGATTGAGAGTTATGAATTTTATGAGAAAAGACTATTTTAAAAGTAACCGCTTATAACTCCTTGTGATTAACTCCAAAATTGATGAAATTTTTATTGGGAGTACATCTATATAATATCAGTATACTGTGTAAATTTCAGAATTGTTGGATAAAAGTATAATTTATGATAAATGTTTAAATATTCGGTGGTGTTGGCCATGTGAAAAATAGTAAATGAATTTTAAAAATTCTGAGAAAAATATATATTTAATATGGAACTATATTCTGCTAAATCCCAGAAAAGAAATATTTTTGGAACTGATTTGGTATTTTTCATGAAAATATTCTAGTTATGAGTAAATGAATTAAATATGTTATGTGAAGTAAGAAAATTATAAAATATGATTTATTGGCTTGAGAATCATATATGAGGTATATGCTGATTTTTATGAGGTTTTGGTTAATGATAATGAAATCTTATGAGTTTGGCATTTTAGATGATTAAATGCATTAATTATTAAAGTGTAAATAATTGGATTAAATTATTTATAAGTTTAAGAAATGATTAAAATATTATTATAATATTAATAATATTAGATTATGAGATTTCTAAGTGATTTATAACATTTGGATTAAGGTGTTATAAATATGGATATGAATTTTATTATGAAACTTTATCTTTTTAGGTAGCCGAGGAGTTCTTTATGCGCGATATACGGTACTATGTACGAATACGGGGTACTATTCACGACAAATTGGTTTCTTCTTTGACCAAATTATCGTTGATTTATGAATCTTACTCTTGAAATTAAAACTATGTTTTGATTATATTATTTTTATATAACATTCTTATAACCCTAATGATAATATTCCTCTTTGACTTGAGTGTAAAGATGGGTAGATTATTGGTATGATCGTGACTATAGGTTCTCTTTGGCCAGTAGTGCAAAAGTTGAATTGTTGGTGGTATGATCATGACCATTGAATTTACAATTGAATATTTTTAGCTTAAGTGCAAAGGTGAATCGATCAACATGGTTATAATTATTGTTATATAACTTCAAAATGATTATGTATTTATTTGAGATATGAATATCTTTGGCGTAGTGCAAAGATGGCTTGTTGATGAATATCTTAGCACGTAGTGCAAAGATGAATTATTGATGAATATCTTTTGCTCGTAATGCAAGATGACGACTGTTGTTGAATATCTTTAGCTTTGTAGTGCAAAGATGAATTATTGATGAATATCTTTGGCTCGTAATGCAAAGATGACACATTGTTGAATATCTTTAGCTTTGTAGTGTAAAGATGAAGCTGTTGATGAATATCTTTGCCCGTGGTGCAAAGATGAATTTATTAGTATGATTATAAACAGAGAACTGTGATTTGGTATAACCATGATATTTGATGTTTCGTAAAGTAAAAGGCGGTGATGAAAATTATCTTCGATCCGGATGAGAAGAGAATTTAGAATCACAATTATGATTATGAGTTATTCATATGATTTGTGAAAAGGCTGTTGATTGATGTTACAGGATAAAATATTGTTGGTGGACTTTTAACGTGGAGAAGACAATAGACTTTATAGTCTATTTGACTCTTTTTTAATGGATTGCTTTCGTTCACCGCAACTATGGTTGAAAAATTTTATTATCTACCATATGTTCTAAATCTCGATTTATTATTGATGAAGACTATTGATAATTTATTTATCTTTAGTCATAATATTCTTCTATCGAGCTAGTTGTGCTCACACCTTTTGTTTCACAATTCCTTTCGGAGTAATAAAAGTATAATTTGAAGTCGGCGGGGATAGCGAGAGAATAGAATGGTGGTCTATAGATGTTGAGGGTGAGGTGAATTTAACTTGGAAGGGTGTTTTGCCACTATCATACAAGATGTCTAATGACATACAACCTCGTGTCATCATAAGACATGGTTGTGTTTCATCCACTTCTTTGAGTATATTTACAAGCACTACCTATATAATCTTGGTGTTTGTTTGGAGTATAATACTACCAATTAGAGGCAGTGGAGATAATGATATGTCAAGAGAAGACTCACCATTGGGAAGAATATGATAGTAATCTTTCGTTTTCTTTTGGGGTCTATTGGGTCAACCGAGGATAATTACGTGGCTATATGATATCTACCATAACCTAAAAGCATGGCCTCCCACGTATACGAAGGTTTTTCCTTGAGCACTTCCCAAAGATTCTAATTTCTAAAACAGTTTTTGACTATACCTTTATGTAAGGTGTCATTGTGACGTGCTACAGTTGGTATATATTTGTATCCAAACTCACAGCATATGTATTGTTGTATTTTGCACGACAATTGTTATAATAAAGTTGTAGTTGTTTTCCGTACCATATATTTGGCGACTCAGAATGGGTTGGATGGAATGGACCTATTTTGGGGTCGTTACAAGAGTTATTTATGTAATAATTATATTTCCGCATATGATGTAATGTAGCGATAAATGCTAAGTTTAAGTTTCCTTTTATTAAAGGTTGTAAAGACTTGGGACTTTATTTTGAATAAGTATGTAATAGTTATTATTATTATTATTATTATTATTATTATTATTATTATTATTAGAGTTACTTAGATATATGATGATGTATGT
>JAINUW010000507.1:600000-807500 GCA_020205615.1 Panax quinquefolius
GATGCGTTGTGGAGGCCAGTTACCCATCATGGGTTAACTGCTACTAACTTCTCTTAGGGCCTCGTTTGGCTGGTAATAATAGGCTCCAAAACCATTTAATTTAATGATTATCTTATACTATAGTTTAAACCATGTCACACCCAATTGCACAATAAATCAAATATCTTATTTAGTTTAATTTGAATAAAATATAATAATTTCTCATTTAATTCATATAGTCACATAATTAAATTTCTCGTTCATCAATTATGTCAAACTTATTAATTCACTAATTAATTAAAATAATATTAGGCTTATTAAATATTTCTTTTAATTCAATAAGCTCACATAAATACATACTTTGAAAAATAAAATTCTCCACATTAACTTAATTATATAACACATATAATTAAATTAATATACCGCAACTTCATCAATTAATTATTTAATCTAATAATTGAATCCTCAAAAAATATTTATTTAATTCAATAAATATAAAAATTAAATTACAAAATCTCGTTTGTCACAGGTGGACCCCACCAAGGGGAGCCACAAGTACACCTGGAGCCAACTGTGGGTGGCCTTAATTGGCCTATTACTTTCACAAGTCATTTTCAAGCCGCATGCACGGAGAATCCAGAGCTCTTCTTTGGATCTGCTTTGAGTTAAGCGTCTTTTCTCGTAAAAAATCATCCACCGCACAAGTGTTCTACATCGCCTCGGTAACATATGTATGTCTTCTTTTCCAGTTTTATCCGTTGGAAAATGACTTATCACATTGTAGATACTCAAAATTTTTCATTTCTGTTACTAACCTTGTAGGAGGGCAGAATCGTCTTCCAGAGATAACCTTGGGAGTCAAATCAACTCAATTCCGAAGACAACCCCGAAATCCTTAGTTTTCCATCTCGCAGATGACCTCGAGATGTCCAGCTCCAGTCACAGAAAGAACACCAGGAGTTTCAGCTTCAACCTCAAAGACAACCCCGAGGAATACAGTTCCAGTCCCAGAAATAACACTAGGAGTTGCAGTTCTAAACCCTGAAAACAACACTGAGGAATACAATTGCAGTTTCGGAGATAACACCAGAAAAGCTCATTTCAACCCAACAATCAGCTTCAACCTCAGAGATAACCCCGATGCACTCAATCCCCAAACCCAAAGATAACCCCGGGAGTTCAGGCACACCTTAGAGACAACCCTGAGGACATTCAGCACTTGCAGTAGCCCAATCTCAGAGATAACCCTGAGCAACGACTGCTATATCAGCCCAAACTGGAGATAACCTTGGTGAGGGGCAAAATTGTCATTTTGCCACCTTGATCGCACATGTGCGCCATCTCAACACATTTCAACATACATTCTACACAGCAGTGTCCTACAAGAACCAATAGCTCTAATCCCGAGTGACAACTACACATGACAACACACCAGATAGAATTTGAAGAATTAAAGACCAAGGGCATGGTCCCATCTTCCTTACTTCGCACAACCTCTAATCCCATGTCATTTGTGTAGCTCTCGACAACAACACTCCGAAAAAGGTCTTATACACCTCAATCGAATGCCCGAATTGAAGTTCTGAAAGTTTATGCGGACATTAAGTTGCATACGTGCACGTAATTTGAGACTACAAGACCTACCGAGTTCGGGGCACCCCGGGGAGCCGTAGGTGCACCTGCGGCTCCCCCCCTCCATAAATAGAGGGCTTGGGGTAGCAATTTTGTAAGAGAAAAAGGCGAGGAAGCCCTGTCCAATTTCCTCTATACACACTATAAATTGAGTGCTTTCTCATTTTAAACACTTGTGAGCTCATATATTGCTATTTTTTTTACCGGTGGGAACCGAATGTTCATCCATTTAAAGCTATTAAAGTCTTCTTTGGCAGTCCACTGTAAGCCTTCTTATACTTTTTCAAGCCTTTCTCCACTACTGTGCACACACTGTTCTTCACATTGAGAGTCGTGTTGCGTGTGTATGCCCGTACTTCAGTCCGTGGCTTTTTATTTCATTTTGTATATATATTTATATATATGGACTTACATTATCGAGTTATGCCTCGATTGAGCCCGGACTCACATCCGGAACGTTTATTGCTTATATATATATATATATATATATATATATATATATATATAAACAAACTATGGTGAACTCTACATTCGATGTGTACAGACTCATGTCCGGAGCGTTTATTGCTTATATATATATACGTGAGTCCAGGCTCATCGAACAGAGTTCGACCATAGTTTGTTTATATATATATACATATATATAAACTGTTGTCGAACTCTGTGTGATGAGCCTGGATTTTATATGCAATTATATATATATGTGCATTTTTATCAGGCCTGGAGTTTACTTCGTGGACTTTTACTGCTTTATTTACATTTAGTCCTACCTGGAGTTTACTTCGTGGCAGTTGATCATTTTTACTGATTTATTTACATTTTGTCCCGCCTGGAGTTTACTTCGTGGCGGTTGATCGTCTTTACTGATTTATTTACATTTCTGATCCCCCATGGAGGTGCTTCGTGGTGGTTGATCATGTCTCTCTCTCTATATATTTAGTGCTTTTATATATTTACATTTCCAGTCCCCCCATGAAGTTCGCTTCGTGGTGGTTGACCGTTTGTATATATATATATATATATATATATATATATATTTATAGCTTTTATATATATAACTGTTTACAGCTTTCATACAAACTGCTACTTCATGTGAGCCTAGAATCATATGATCACAGATTCAGTCTCCTGAATCTAGATTCTGTTCCCGTGATGGACATTTTTGGCTGTAATCAGCTTGTACATTATTTACGGTTTTCGAATTTTCTTAGATGGCTCTCATGCCCAGAAGGAATTCGGCATTGCTATATATATTATTTTCTCAAAGATGCTTCGCATTTCGAAAATAAAAGCAATCAAACCGAACACTTAATAAAATAGAAGTATCAAAGGCCTCAATTACTATTGAGCATAAGGGTTTGAAAAACCTCTTTTACAAAACATCACTGCTATATATTGTTAAAAACTGAATTTTTACACAAATTCAAATAACTACACATTGACCCACACATACACACATTCATATAACAATTTAATTAAAAAGTGGCGTTCACCGTGATAACAGATGTCGAGAGGTGCCTAACACCTTTCCTCCGCATAATCAAGCCCCCGCACCCTAACGAATCTTGGTTTCACAGACCTGTCAAACAATGTCACATCACTGGGTCAATGTGTAAAACTTTTATCGGTTGAGTTTGTGCAACCATTTAAAAATACCAACTGGCGAATCTTACAGTCCAATCGTTGACATATACATGTCGGACCTTTTCACAACTTATTTTTTCAAACAAATCTCACCTAACATGAGAACACCAAAAGACAAGAACGGAAGAGGGACAATAAAAATCTCGAAGTCGACACATATGAAATGCGTCTAAACACATAGTAGTGAATATGCATGCTTATATGACTTGATAACAAATATTCAATGTGACGCCCCCAAAATAGGTATACATCACCCATTCTGAGTCGCAAAACATATGGTACAGAAACAAATACAACTTTATTAATACAATTGTCGTGCGAAATACGACAACACATAAACTGTGAGTTTAAATACAAATATTATCTTCCAGACAATATCCACACTCAAATAAGTCCTCATTACAATTATTGATATACTATTTTACAAAATAGTGAGGACTACTATAACAACTGCCTTGGAACATCACTCCACACCCCGACTACTCCCCGCTATATTCTCGCTTCCTGAGAAGAAAAATGGAACAAAAAGGAAAAGCGTGAGCTCAACTAGCCAAGTAAAGAATATTATGACTAAGATAATATAGAACAAATTATCGTTAGTCCTCAACATGGAAAAAATCTGATAGAATATAATAGACAACAAGTTTTAAATCAATATTCGCAGTGGAAATAACAATTCATTAGAAGAGTTAAGTAGAGGATGAAATCTACTATCATCTATGAATTTAAAAGTCCATCATTAATATTTTATCCCTGTAACATCAATCAATATTCATCTTGAATCAAATATTCATCTTTGCACTACAGACCAAAGATATTCAATAGCTGACCATGTTCATCTCAACACCAATTTATCTTTGCATTACGGACCAAAGATATTCATTAGAAAATCATTCATCTTTGCATTACAGGCCAAATATATTCAGTTATATCATTATTTAGGACCGAGGATGATGAAAAATATTTTAAAGAAAACGAATCCAGTGTGACAAAAGAATAAATATTAAGGATTCGTACTTCGGTTTATCCATGTTTAAAAATACTCCATAATAAACCATTGTGGAGCAAAATTCAAGAATGAAGTTCAAAACATGGATATAATCAAAGCTAGTAATCATAATAAACAACTTGGACAAAGAAAAGAAAATTTTAATTTTTCTGTGAATAGTGCCGTATACGTGAATAAGGCTGTATACGTGAATAGTAACCCCGACGCAAAAAGACAAGAATTTCACAAGAAAAATTTTACCAATATTCCGGCATAATGATATTGAAAGAAATAATATCATTTATAAAAAAAATAACATCCCTTACCTTGAAAGAATAGTACTTCTGGCTGGAATATCAGATATAACGCTGAAAGGAACTTGCACCGTATAGTAACACTCAAAGTATCAAAATACTCACAAGAATTCACTCGATAATATAGAGAGAGAAAACTTTAGATTCTGGTGTGATTTTCAATTCTAACCTAAGCACCCTATTTATAGGAAAATGCTTAGAACACCAAAGCAGAAAATTTAATAAAATAATAATATATTTTTCTTAAACTTCTTACACACACTAATTTAGTCCAAACATCAGCCACATCTCAACAAAAACAACAAAAACGTTTTTCTCAATAAAATCATTTAAAACTTCAAAAAAATCAATTATTCCAGAACTTCAATAATTCATAATAAATAGCCCTTTTTTCAAAAAAAATTGAATCTTATGTCCATTCTATAGGAAAGTAATTCTCTAAAACTTTGTAAGTTTAAGTTTTTTTAAATTCCAAGCAGAAATTGATCGAAATCCTCATACGGACGATTTTACGGGCTATAATCCAATTTCAGTCACAAAATGGGGCCCAGCAACATGTTTAACATGTTTTTAGTATTTATTGTAACAAAAATACTCCTCCTCCTCATTTATTCATATATCACACATTCATTATAAAAATATCACCATTATTATATTATTATAATATAATAATATATTTAAATGAATTATTTTATCAAAAAAGATAAAATATCAATTTTCAACAATTGTCACATTAAAAATTTTATCCATCTATATCCACATAAAATGAATATTTTCCTTATCATATAAATCAATAATTAATTATTCAGAAATAATATTACCAGAATCACAATCATGACAACAAAGTAGTTCTCGAGAAAGAGGGGCTTTCCAATAAGGATTTCTCCTTATTGGCGCACAATTAGGTGACCAAACCTCTCCTTAGACAGAACTTTCTAGACATTGCCAATAATGCTATCTAATAATATTATTCAAATTACATGAATTATTGATCTGATAATGGAAAATACTGTGTAGCGATAATTATTGAAACAACAATGATATAAAATATCAACGTAGCAATTATTGAATCAATAAAATAAAATATTAAACAGTAATTACTGTAAAAATTATTGAGTAGTGACTTCTTACGTAAGAATTAATAATTGGTGCAATACCGTGTGCTATTGTGTTTAAATCACCGGGTATTCCAACAGTGTTAAAATTAACAACTACGCCGTTATTTATAAAAACTTATACTTGTCGTTTTCTTCATCCAATCACTTTCCGTTATGGAAGTATACACAAGGTTTTTGCGTCGTCGCATGCGAATATTCCCCGATAGTAAGAATATTCCACGACCAAACGAATATTCCCCAACAACAATGAATATTTTATAACCACTTGCTTATTTGAAATATTTGCGCATTTTACCCATAACTAACCACATTAATCAAATCAACCCTTACTATTTCAAAATAATAAATAGCAAAATTCAATTTCATTTATAATAAGTTGGGGTCTTACAACCTCCCCTCCTTATGAAATTTCGTCTTCGAAATTGACGTACGTACTTGGTGTTTCGAAAAGGTGAGGATACTTCGCTTTTATTTTCGTTTCCAACTCCCAGGTCATTTTCTTGATAGCATGGTTCCTCCACAAAACTTTTACTTGTGGTATGACCTTTGTGCATTGGACATGCTCCTTCCTATCCAAGATCTTTACAGGTACCTCCTCGTACATTAAATCATTCGCTATTTCGTCTGGTTCTAACTCAATAACGTGGTTCAGGTTTTTCACATATTTACGATGCACAGATATGTGAAAAATATTATGAACACGCGACATACTTGGAGGTAACGCGAGTCTATAGGCCATATTTCCTACTCGGTCAAAATCTAAAATGGACCAATAAATCATGGATTGAGCTTTCCTCACTTCCCAAATCTTGTAACTCCTTTCCATGGAGCAACACGCAACAATACATGATCCCCGATATTAAATTCCATGTCCTTTCGATGAAGATCCGCATAACTCTTTTGTCGATCTTGTGCCGTTTGTATACGTTGTCGAATCATTTGGATATTTTCTATAGTAATACGTACCAACTCTGGTACCAACAATGTTGCCTCACCCACCTCATCCCAACATACTGGAGAGCGACACTTTAGTCCATACATTGCTTCGAATGGAGCCACACCTATACTTGCCTGATAGCTGTTGTTGTAGGAGAATTCCACCAATGGTAAATACTTATCCCAACTCCCTTTGAAGTCTAGGACACAAAGTCTTAATAGATCTTCAAGAGTTTGAATAGTCCTCTCTGATTGTCTGTCCGTTTGTGAATGGTATGCCGAACAGAATCGTAAATCTGTGCCCATAGCTTTTTATAAGCTAACCAAAAATCGTGAAGTAAATCTTGGGTCACGATCCAAAACTATGGATACTAGCATGCCATTCAATCTCACAATCTCATTTACATACATACGAGTAAGACGTTCAAGGGAATAAGTTGCCCGTATCGACAAGAAATGAGCAGACTTAGTTAATCTATCAACAATAACCCAAATCGCATCTATGCCTTGAAAAACTGTGGGAAGACCCATAATGAAATCCATGGTAATGTGTTCCCACTTCCATTTCGGAATCTCAAATGGTTGCAATGGACCCTTAGGCACTTGATGCTCCGCCTTTACACGTTGACAAGTCAAACACCTCAAGATAAACTTCACGATCTCTCTCTTCATATTGTTCCACCAAAATGTATGTCAAAGATCACGATACATTTTAGTACTTCCAAGGTGAATTGCAAACGGTGTATTGTGTGCCTCCATCATGATTTTGCACTTCAAATCAGAGTCGTTAGGAACACAGAGTCTGGAGTTGACTCAAAGTACTCCTTCTTCGTCGATTCTTGCTTCTGGGATAACACCTTCTTGTACTTTCTTCTTCATACGCATCAGCTCCGGCTCTGTGGCTTGAGTAACTTTAACTTTATCGATTAAAGCTGGTTCTATGCGTATACTTGACATCATTGCATGGGTCCCCAGAGTCTTGAATTCTATCTTCATCTTTTGTAAATCACATAAAATGGGCCTTTGTGTTGACAACATCACACTCGTTCCCGCATATGATCTTCTACTTAATGCGTCAACTACCACGTTCATTTTTCCAGGATGGTATTGAATAGTGTAGTCATAATCTTTCAAAAGCTCGAGCCAACGTCGTTGCTGCATGTTGAGTTCCTTTTGGGTGAAGAAATATTTGAGGCTTTTATGGTCTGAATATATCTCCACTTTCTCCCCATATAGATAGTGCCTCTAGATCTTTAGCGCGAAAATGACTGCTACCAACTCTAGATCATGAGTAGGATAATTCCTCTCATATTCTTTAAGTTGTCGCAAGGCATAAGCTATGACTTTCCCATGTTGCATGAGAACACATCCTAACCCTTTACCTGAAGCATCGCTGTAGAAAACAAATCCATACGAACCAGATGGTATTGTTAGAACAGGTGCCGAAATGAGTCTCCTCTTGAGCTCTTGGAAACTCTTCTCGCGTTCCTCGCTCCATACGAATTTTGTATCTTTACAAGTCAGCTGAGTTAACGAAGTAGTGATTCGAGAAAATCCTTCCACGAATCTCCGATAATAACCAGCTAAGCCCAGAAAGCTATGTACTTCGGTCACCGACTTCGATTGATCCCAACTTTGTATTGCTTCAATCTTCATCAGGTCAACAGATACTCCATGTTTTGACACCACGTGCCCAAGGAATGCTACTTCCTCAAGCCAGAACTCGCATTTCTTCAACTTGGCATATAGCTTATTTTCACGAAGCCTTTGGAGTACCAGCTTCAAATGGTGCTCATGATCTTCACGACTTTTGGAATATATGAGGATGTCATCAATAAAGACAACAACGAACTGATCCAAATATTCCTTGAATACTCGGTTCATCATATCCATGAAAGCCGCATGAGCATTAGTCAATCCAAAAGCCATGACTAAGAATTCATAATGCCCGTACCGAGTTCTAAAGGCAGTCTTCGGAATATCCTCAGTTCTAATCTTTAATTGATGATATCCAGAATGAAGATTGATCTTTGAGAAGAATTGTGCTCCTTACAACTGGTCAAACATGTCATCAATGCGAGGTAGCGGATACCTATTCTTGATGATGACATGGTTCAATTCCTGATAGTCAATACAAAGTCGCATACTCCCGTCTTTCTTCTTTACGAATAAAATAGGAGCACCCCAAGGAGATGTACTAGGACGAATGAAACCGATGTCTAACAACTCCTGTAGTTGGACCTTTAACTCTTGAAGTTCAATAGGAGCCATTCGATATGGCATTTTAGAAATGGGCTTTGTACCAGGTTCAAGGTCAATAAAGAATTTAACTTCACGTTCTGGAGGTAGACCGGGAAGTTCTTTAGGAAATACGTTAGGAAATTTACTAACAACAGGAATATTTTTCAAATCTGACGTGTCTTTATTCAAATCCATGACATGGGCTAAGAAAGCTTGACATCCATTTTTCAATAAACGAATGGCTTTATGGCTTGATATGGCAGTGATTGATTATAGTGGTTTAGTTGCTTGAATTCGCATAACAGGTTGGTTAGGAATATGAAAACTAACAACCTTATGAAAACAATCAATTTTGGCATGATGAGCAATTAACCAATCAATCCCTAAAATCACGTCAAATGCAAGTATCTTTACAGAGATAAGATCAACAGGTAATGTGATGGTGCCAACTTGGATCAAACAAGATTTATAAACAGTGGATGTAATGAAAGTTTCTCCTAACGGAGTCTCCACAGATAGGTCAAAGTCTAATTTCTCTGGAGTCAAATTTAAACATTGAGCAAAAGCAGGAGAGATAAATGAATGGGTAGAACCGGTATCTAGTAAGGTATAAACTTCACAAGAATTTATGATTAGCTTACCCGTGATCACCTCGTTCGGGTTCCTCGCATTTTGGCAAGTCACGACAAACACTCTTCCAGGAACTGCCGACTTTGACTTTTTTGGGACAACTTTTTGAGTCATCATCCCCGCTGGACTTGGTTTCGCTATAGTACAATCTCGAGCGATATGTCCTTCTTTTTCACAATTATAACATACCTTAAACTATTGTGGGAAGTTTGGGCTGATATGTCCCTCTTTTCCGCATTTATAACATATGACCGGTGGTCGTTCTCCTCCCTTAGAAATAGTTGATGCTGGTGCTGATGTCTTCACATTGTCATTGTTGTACCTTCTCTTTTTAAAATCTCCCCCCGACTCGCTTCTTTTATTATCATGGCCACGATTACCACCAGAGTGGTTATCGCTTTTGTCCATATTTTTCTTTCCCCATTGGTTATCATTCGTCACGATGGCTAGCATCACTTGATATGACCACGGTTGTGGTCCCTCGGTTGAACGTACTCGTTATCTCGCTCTAATAATTGAGCCCTATTGACAACATCTGAATATAGAGAAAATTTATGAGAAATGAGATATTAACGTATGTCGGGTTTCAAACCTCTCAGAAACATCCGCGTCATACATTCCTCATTCTCCACCAAATGAGGTGCAAACCTGGATAACTCCGCGAACTTCGCCTCGTACTGGGACACCGTCATGTTGTTCTGCTCCAGTTTAATAAACTCTAACTCCTTCATATGATGAATACTTTCAGGAATACTTGTCATTGAACAGTTTTTGAAATGTTTCCCAAGACATGTTGAGTGCGGCTGGCTGGGTATGCTACACAGATTCCCACCAGTAATCTGCCTCATTACGAAACATAAAAGTGGCGAATGGAACCTTCTATTCCTCCGTGCAACCCAAGACATCGAACATCTTGGTAATTTTCTTGACCCACGTCTCCGCCTTAATCGGATCAGGCTTTCCCCAGAATTCTGGTGGTCCCAACTCTTTGAACTGCTTGGCTGTGACAAACCGTGCATTGCTATCATTTTCACCTGTATTTTGTACCCGAGTCTCCCTCGTCTGATTTTGCATGAACTGCAAAAAGCTTCTAAACATCCCTTCGTTCATCGTCTGGTCAGTGGTGTTGTTTACAGGAGGAACATTGTCGTCATGTTGCATGTTCTCTTGAAGGGTGAGTAAAGGTGTCTCCACGGTCTCATTTACTCCATTGTTAACATTCTCAATTGCCATTCTCAAATACTGCCATAAAACAAGGGTTAATTAAAGAAATTGACATGTAACATAATAACCCTATACTCTGACCAACCAACAAATAAGCTTAGGTAGGACATACTAGCGAAGGATTTACTCGTCTCTTCCCTCCTAGTTCTATTCCCCGATCTCCGCCAAAAATCATATCCCTAAGCTCTGATACCAACTATGACGCCCCAAAAATAGGTATACATCACCTATTCTGTGTCACCAAACACATGGTACAGAAATAACTACAACTTTATTAATACAATTGTCGTGCAAAATACGACAACACATAAATTGTGAGTTTAAATACAAATATTGTCTTCTAGAAAATATCCACACTCAAATAAGTCCTCATTACAATTATTGATACACTATTTTACAAAATAGTGAGGACTAATATAACAACTTTCTTGGAACATCACTCCACACCCCGACTACTCCCCGCTATATTCTCACTTCCTGAGAAGAAAAATGGAACAAAAAGGAAAAGGGTGAGCTCAACCAGCCCAGTAAAGAATATTATAACTAAGATAATATAGAACAAATTATCGTTAGTCCTTAACACGGATAAAATTTGATATAATATAATAGACAACATGTTTTAAATCAATATTCGTAGTGGAAATAACAATTCATTAGAAGAGTTAAGTAGAGGATGAAATCTACTATCATCTATGAATTTAAAAGTCCATCATCAATATTTTATCTCTGTAACATCAATCAATATTCATCTTGAATCAAATATTCATCTTTGCACTACAGGCCAAAGATATTCAATAGTTGGTCATGTTCATCTCAACACCTATTCATCTTTTCACTACGGGCCAAAGATATTCATCAGAAAATCATTCATCTTTGTACTACAGGCCAAAGATATTTAGTTATATCATCATTTAGGACTGAGGATGATGAAAAATATTTTAAAGAAAATGAATTCAGTGAGACAAAAGAATAAATATTAAGAATTCGTACTTCGGTTTATCCATGTTTAAAATTACTCCATAATAAACCACTGTGGAGCAAAATTCAAGAATGAAGTTCAAAATATGGATACAATCAAAGCTAGTAATCATAATAAACAACTTGGACAAAGAAAAGAATTTTTTTTTTTATGAATAGTGCCGTATACGTGAATAGTGCCGTATGCGTGAATAGTGCCATATACGTGAATAGTAACTCCGACACAAAAAGACAAGAATTTCACAAGAAAAATTTTACCAATATTCCGGCATAATGATATTGAAAGAAATAATATAATTTATAAAAAAATAACATCCCTTACCTCGAAAGAATAGTACTTCTGGCTGGAATATCAGATATAACGCTGAAAGGAACTTGCACCGTATAGTAACACTCAAAGTATCAAAATACTCACAAGAATACGCTCGATAATATAGAGAGAGAAAACTTCAGATTCTGATGTGATTTTCAATTCTAACCTAAGCACCCTATTTATAGGAAAATGCTTAGAACACCAAAGCAGAAAATTTAATAAAATAATAATATAATTTTCTTAAACTTCCTACGCACACTAATTTAGTCCAAACATCAGCCACATCTCAACAAAAACCAAAAAAATGTTTTTCTCAATAAAATCATTTAAAACTTCAAAAAAATCAATTATTCCAAAACTTCAATAATTCATAATAAATAGCCCCTTTTTCAGAAAAATTCGAATCTTATGTCCATTCCATAGGAAATTTAATTCTTTACAACTTTGTAAGTTTACGTTTTTCCAAATTCCAAGCAGAAATTGACCGAAATCCACATACGGATGATTTACGGGTTATAATCCAATTTCAGTCCTAAAATGGGGCCCACCAACATGTTTAACATGTTTTTAGCATTTATTGTAACAAAAATACTCATCCTCCTCATTTATTCATATATCACACATTCATTGTAAAAATATCACCATTATTATATTATTATAATAATATATTTAAATGAATTATTTTATTAGAAAAGATAAAATATCAATTTTCAACAATTGTCACATTAAAAAATTTCTCCATCTATATCCACATAAAATGAATATTTTCCTTATCATATAAATTAATAATTAATTATTAGAAATAATATTCTGAGAATCACAATCATCGATGACGGTAGTTCTACTAGAAAAGAGGGGCTTTCAATAAGAATTTTTCCTCATTGGTGGCGCAATTAGGTGACCAAACCTCTCCTTAGACAGAACTTTCTAGACATTGCCAATAATGCTATCTAATAATATTATTCAAATAACATGAATTATTGGTCTGATAATGGAAAATACTGTGTAGTGACAATTATTGAAACAACAATAATATAAAATATCAACGTAACAATTATTAAATCAATAAAATAAAATATTGAATAGTAATTACTGTAACAATTATTGAGTAGTGCCTTCTTACGTAAGAATTAATAATTGGTGCAATATCGTGTCCTACTGTGTTTAAACCACTGGGTATTCTAATAGTGTTAACGGTAACAACTATGCCATTATTTATAAAAACTTATACTTGTCGTTTTCTTCATCCAATCGCTTTCCGTTATGGGGCCCACACAAGGATGCGCCGTCGTACTAATATTCCCCGACAGTAAGAATATTCTACGACCAAACGAATATTCCCCAACAACAATGAATATTTTATAACCACTTGCTTATTTGAAATATTTGCGCATTTTACCCATAACTAACCACATTAATCAAATCAACCCTTACTATTTCAAAATAATAAATAGCGAAATTCAATTTTATTTATAATAAATTGGGGTCTTACATTCAACATAATAAATGTTAGTATTTAACCATGCTGAACATAATGATGTGAAAAAATTTGACTTTTAAAACAGTCAAATTGGTACCTTTTCCTGCTATTTCTTATCCTATTTGAGGACGAATGAGCAAAGGTTGTAAGGAAAAGTAATCCTGGTAATTAGGCTACCCTTACAGATTATGGCTTTGATATATCTATGCATGTAGGATGTTTATGACTATAGGCAGGTGTGTTACTGAATGCCTATGTGCATGTGGATAGTACTGCTTATAGAGGAGACTCTGGTAAAAAAATTTCAAAATATAGACATAGGGTAGTCATGCATTTTTAACTCTACTATAGACGTATGTTAAAGTAATGCATGCATACACATAGTCATAAAATACATTTGAAAAACCTCCAGGTTAGAATTTACCACACCCTTTTTGAGGTGATTTGGAGACTTGTATCCAGATATATGGATCTGGATCAGCTGAGTAGTTCCCGCAGGACCACTTCAAGTGTACGGCGGAGGGCTTTTGATGTGCCTCGACCCCGTTCTTTTGGACAACCTGTCTTTTGGCAGAGGCCGTGATTCGTCCTATCCGAGTTAATGTGTCAGATGTTGAGGACGAAGAGGAGGATGTACCGATTGTGGACCCCGCTCCTACTGCTCATGTCCCCCATAGGGATTTCCCAGGCATTCAGGTGACGATCCCAGAACTTCTGGATGATTTGAGTCAACACCCCTCAGTTTACTTGCATGCAAACGAGGTACAAGCTAGATTTTGATCTTCCTTCTTTCCTAGTGGTGAGGAGTAAAGATTCTGATGTTAATCTGTTTTGTGATATAGGTTCGCGGCTTCATGCAGCCTAGAGGGAGCTTGTTTAGCATTCACTCCACATATCAAGATCTACATCCTGATTATTTAGCAATTGTGCATGGCTAAGGCTTTGAGGCGTTCTTTTCCATCCTCCCCCATTGTTGTCCCTAGGGTTATCTCAGGGCGTTGTCTAAGCGCTGGTTTCACCAGACTCAATCTCTCCATTTGTTAGACTGTGAGGTGATGATGACGTTGATGGATTGGCAGTTTATCATAAGTATGGAGTTTGGAGGGGCGCTAGTGCCTTGTACGGCGAGCATTACTCCGACTGCCGTTAGATCCTTGCTAGTAGTGCCGACTGAAGCGCTCAAAGGCAGGACTGTTTGTATAGGTCCTTTGAGTGTAGATGTTATGAACGGGCTGTTGAGTTAGCCTATACCTGATGATGTGAGAGTCAGGGATCGCATTCTTTGGCAATTATTCCTAGTGATCATTAGGGGATGTTTCATAGCGAATAACTCTTCCACAGTATCATTCGCTTTGGTCAACATCACATGAGATGTGGACCGTATTGGAGAGTATGAGTAGGGTTCCTACACCTTCACCTATTTCCTCAGGGGCATGTGCATGCATTCGCAGGGCTTGACGGAGGCTTGGCTAGGATTTTACCCATTTCTGCTGGTGAGTATTTCTCTTTTGATTTCCCATGTACAGGATAATAGTGTTGACGAACAACAGACGTTTGCCTTTATGTTAACAGTTTTGGGCCTATGAGAGGCTCTTGTGCTTGCATCCTTTGAGTGTGTTAGGTTTAGATACCTATCCACAAGGACGACGATGGCATCACTCCATATTGACGAAGGTCCCTATAGCTGAGGGTTTCACCCATTGTCGTCTATAGTTGGAGTTGTTGACAGCTGATGCTATCATATGGATTCCCTATTCTGGGGAGCATTTGACCATTGGGTTTAAGGATGGATACTCGACTGGTGTCGAGTACGTGATATCTACCCGTAGGATTCCTCTATTCACAGATGGAGGATGGGAGCTCTATTTAGAAGAGCATGCTATTAAGAGCACTACATGAGATATTCGTGTACCGATCTTGCCTCCTACTAGGAATTATTGTTCTGTGTCGCAGTCACCTGTCAGTGATATTCCATTGATGGGCGTTGATGACTTTATATTGTCTGAGGGTCCATATACTCAGGAGATGTTCTATCGCTGGTGGTCCCCTCGTACCATCGAAGCCCAGACCCGAGCCACTCAGTTTATGGGGGATATGGTTCCTGGATCCGTGATGATGATGGATTGGATGGCCTATGTCAAAGATCTAACTCATTTGACATAGATTGATAGCTTGACCCAAAAGTTGGACCGAGCACATTTTTTCATCCGGCATTTGCGCAGAGATCCTTCAGAGGTAGAAACTTTTGATCCTTCTAGCTCAGGCGCTATCCCCTAAGGTGACCTATATGGCTTTGCCAGTGCAGATCCTCTATTATATAGGCCTGACATTCTCGTTGATGGAGATCCAGTGACTCAGGAGGAGTTACATCAGGTGAATATGATTGATGATGTAGACATTGACACCACTATTTTTTTCTGATGTGTATTGTTGCTATATCTTTTGATAGGTCTTTGTTAGACACTGGGTGGCTGTACCCCATTCTCGCTATATCTTTTGATGGGCCTCTGTTAGTCGTTGGGCGCCTGTGCCCCATTTCCCTGTATTTTCAGCTATACACAGAGATGATGTATTAGATGATGATGTACTTGGGAATGTATGTACTGTTATTCCCTACATCATATTGCCATCTATTGTTTATCATGAATGTATCCTTTTATGCATATGTATGTATATCCAAAGATATTCAGCATTGACCCCTGGATGGTCTTATGATACAGCCCACACATATGTCTTCCTCGACAGTTAGCCATATTGATCACACCTCACCAGTGTTGGTAGCCTCCCATTTGAGGTCGTGGTATGATAGTTTGTCACCTCCAGACCGGGTGAAAGTAGATCAGTTATTATAACATTCCATGACCCTACTGGTGTTCTAGGTTCCTACGGGTTTTGTAGAGGTTATGCTGGGGCATTGGGTACCAGAGAGACAGGTTTTTCGATTTGGGACCCAGGAGTTGACACGCACTTTGGAGGAGTATGAGCGGTTGACGGCTTTGCCCTTAGATAGACCTTACGCTCAGATGGCTATCGGCGATATGAGCCAGCAGTTCATGACCCTCACCGGGTTGAGGCGTAGAGTAGTACAGGATGAGATTACATTCAGTCATGTGGTATGTGACGCCCCCAAAATTAGGTATACATCACCCATCTTGGGTCGCCACTTACATGGTACAGAATTTAAATACAACTTATTAACATAACTGTCGTGTACAATACGACATAAACTGTGAGTTTAAATACAAATATCGTCTACTAGATATTATACAAACTCAAAAAAAAAGTCCTCATTACAATTATTATCACACTATTTCACAGAATAGTGAGGACTACTAATGCTATCTTCGGGACCATCACTCGCTTCCCAGGCTCGTCCCGCCTATATTCTCATTTCACAAGAGGACAAAGAAAAGAAAAGGGTGAGCTCAACTAGCCCAAGAAGAAATATTATGACTAAGATAATGCGAATAAATTATCAATAGTCTTCAACAATGTTAAAGCGATAAAATACAATAGACAACCGGTTTAAGCTGCGGTGGAATAAGCAATCCATTAAAAGAGTCAAGTAGAAAATAAAGTCTACTATCTTTTAGGTTTTAAAGGTTTTTCATCCTTTGTTATATTTGAGACTCGACTTTAATAAATATTCCACATCATCGAATCACCCTCGCACTTTTCTGCCAAGGATATTCTTTAGTATCACGACCACAATTATTCATGCACTACGGGCCAAGAATATTTGTGTATTCATTAATGGTCATGATCATGCCAACAACTGTCCACCAATGCACTACGGCCACTGAGGATTTTTATCACATCATTTGTAACATTACGGTCATGATTATACCGAATAGTCTCTGGTCATAATCATACCAAGTCCATCTATGCATTACAGGCCACAGATGACTTTCAACATAATATAAACATGAGGATGATGACAATGATATAAGAATTCAAGAAAACAAGTTCAAGAATTATTTTATCCAGGAATTATTAACGTCCAAATTATCAACATGATCTTTGTTTTTGTAGAGTAAAATTCAAGAATGATCGGAAGAATATTTTCATGAAAAGATCTTTGAATGAAACACAAATATCAAGGATATTCCACTAATTTCATGGAGTATAGAAGTCAAAGTTTTAATCAACTGGGTATAATAAAGAATAGAATAACAAAAGAAATCACCATGCATGCGATAGACCGCACAGGCAGGTTATTCCAACAGAATAATAAATAACGGAACCATGTCCGGCGTAAAACGCACAGACAGGATGTTCCAACAGAATAATAAAGAATGGAACCCAGTCGGCGTAAAACACATGACATGGATGTTCCAACAGAATAATAATAATAAAGAACGGAATTAAATTGTAAAACACATGCATGGATGTTCCAAGTAATAATAATAAAGAGCGGAACCAGTCCGGTGTAAAACACATGCAGAGCAGGATGTTCCAAGAATAATAATAAAAAAGCGAGAACCAGTCCGGTGTAAAACACATGCATGGATGTTCCAACAGAATAATAGAAGAATGTCACCAAGTATAGGGTAAAACCAGCGTATACTGAGTTATTCCAATGTAATAATAAACAATGGAATAACAAAGTTCTCTTCATGAATAAGAAAGAATAACACCCCTTACATTTGGTAGGAGATTGAATATCGGAAGATTGTAGTAACAAAATACTCTTCTTCTTTCTCTCTTATTCTCTCTATACTTTCTCTCTCTATAGCTTGAATGAATTTCGTGAAAATAATGAAGCCCTAGGCCTCTATTTATAGAAGATTTCTAGCTTAGCACCGCTTAGTGTGAAAAGGCAAGTGGCTTCGAGCGACTAATGATGTGAAAAGAAAAGTGGTTTGGCGCTTTTGTAAAGTGAAACGACAAGTGGTTCGGCGCTTGTAATGTGAAACGACAAGTGGTTCGATGTCCTGGTAAAGGTAATTACTATTAACGAAGGTAAATACTATTGACGAAGGTAAATACTATTCACAAGGGTAATTACTATTGGCGAAGGTAATTACTATTAACGAAGGTAAATACTATTCACAAGGGTAATTACTATTGATGAAGGTAATTACTATCGACGAAGGTAAATACTATTCACAAGGGTAATTACTATTGACGAAGGTAATTACTTATTGACGAGGTAAATAAATACTATTGATTGAAGAGACTCTTAGATGATGACATATGAGCCCCCATAAAATAATCAAACTTACCACAAATCATTTTTTTTTCATCAACACATATTTAATCTTTCAACAATTATTAATCATTTATAACTTGTCGTCTCAATTATTGATTTAATACTATAACATATTATCTGACGGATGAATTGTGACAATAATTGAATCAATAATATAAGAGATATGATGCAAAGAATTCTTGTAGCAATAATTGAGCATAGGTGAGTGACTTCTCACGTAAGCATCAATAATCAATACCGTGTGCTACTATGCAACCACGCAGACATCGTATTTCTTTACCCCGGGTAGTTCAATAGTTTTAACGGTAACACCTCCGTAGTTATTTTTATAAAATATTTTTGTCGCGTTTTCTCAATCCGACAATAATTTTGTTGTGGGGTCCACCAATGATTGAGTAGTTATTGTCTGAATATTCCCTAACAAAAAGAATATTCCCAACCCAAACGAATATTTTATAACAACTTGCATACTTTGCAAAATTTATAAATATTACCCACAACTATAACATTATATCAAATTTATTCCATAATATTCAAAAATAATATTTATAGAAAAATTCATCTTTATTTATAAAAGCGGGGTCTTACAACCTCCCTTCTTATGAAATTTAGCCCTCGAAATTAGGGAATGCGATACTGGTATGTCGAAGAGGTAAGGATACTTGATTTGATTTCATTTGATTCTAACTCCCAAGTCATTTTCTCAACATCGTGGTTCCTCCACAAAACTTTGACTTGAGGTATAACCTTGGAGCGTAGAATATGTTCCTTCTTATCCAAAATTTGAACAGGAACCTCTTCATACGTCAAATCTTTCGCTATTTCGTTCGGTTCTAACTCAATAATATGGTTCGGGTCTTTCACATATTTACGTAACATAGATATGTGAAAAACATTATGAACACGAGACATATTTTTGGCAGAAAGCGAGTCTATAGGCCACAGATTCCTACTCGATCGAGGATTAAAATGGACCGATGAATCGAGGATTAAGTTTCCTCTCTTTCTAAATCTTGTAACTCCTTTCCATGGAGCAACTCTTAACAACACATGATCTCCTATATCGAATTCCACGTCCTTTCGATGAAGATCAGCATAACTCTTTTGTCGATTTTGTGAGGTTTTTATACGTTGTCGGATCGTTTGAATCTTTTTCGTAGTCATACGTACCAACTCCGGTCCCAACAACGTTGCTTCACCCACCTCATCCCAAAGATATCTTTGGAGAAGCGACACTTTCTTCCATACAATGCTTGAATGGAGCCATGCCAATACTTGCTTGATAAGCTGTTGTTATAGGAAAACTCCTCCAATGGTAAGAACTTGTCCCAACTCCCTTGAAATCAAGGACACAGAGTCTTAATAGATCTTCAAGAGTTTGAATAGTCCTCTCCACCGTCCGTCCAAATCGAGGATGATATGCCGAGCTAAATCGTAAGTCTGTGCCCATAGCTTTTTGCAAACTAACCCAAAATCGTGAAGTGAATCTTGGGTCTCGATAAGAAACTATGGATACCGGCATACTATGCAGTCTTACAATCTCGTTTATGTACATACGAGCAAGACGTTCAAGTGTATAAGTTTCTCGTATCGGTAAGAAATGAGCAGACTTGGTCAATCTATCAACAATGACCCATATCGCATCAATGCCTTGAGAAACCTTAGGAAGACCGGTAACGAAATCCATGGTAATGTGCTCCCACTTCCATTCTGGAATTTCAAGTGGTTGCAATGCAACTTTTGGTACTTGATGCTCCGCTTTAACTTGTTGACAAGTTAGACACCTTGAGATAAACAGCGCTATCTCTCTCTTCATATTGCTCCACCAAAATGTATGACGAATATCATGATACATTTTGGTACTCCCAGGATGGATTGCAAATGGTGTGTTGTGCGCCTCCATCATGATATTATACTTTAAATCGTGGTCGTTAGGAACACAAAGTCCGGAGTTGACTCAAGTATTCCTTCTTCATCGATTCTTGCTTCCTAAGATAGCACCCTCTTGCACTTTCTTCCTCATACGCATCAACTCCAGGTCTGTAGCTTGAGCAGCTTTAACTTTATCGATTAAAGTCGGTTCTACTCGTATATTCGCTATCAACACATGCGTCCACGAGTCTTTAAATCTATCTCCATCCTTTGCAAGTCACACAAAATGGGCGCTTTGCGTTGACAATAACGCACTTTCAGACTTGCATATGATCTTCTACTCAATGCGTCAGCTACCACGTTCGCTTTTCCAGGATGGTATTGGATGGTATGATCATAATCTTTCAATAGTTCAAGCCAACGTCATTGTCGCATGTTGAGTTCCTTTTGAGTGAAGAAATATTTGAGGCTTTTATGATCCGTAAAGATTTCCACTTTCTCCCCATACAAGTAATGCCTCCAAATTTTAAGTGCAGAAGATAACAAATGCTAACTCCAGATCATGAGTAGGATAATTCCTCTCATATTCTTTGAGTTGTCGCGAGGCATAGGCTATAACTTTTCCATGTTGCATGAGAACACATCCCAACCCTTTGCCCGAAGCATCACTGTAGATGACAAATCCCTCCGAGCCAGATGGTATTGTCAGAACAGGTGCTGAAATAAGTCTCCTCTTGAGTTCTTGAAAACTCTTCTCACATTCTTCGCTCCAACCGAACTTTGTATCTTTCCGAGTCAATTTGAGTCGATGGAGTAGCGATTCGAGAAAATCCTTCCACGAATCTCCGATAATAACCAATTAAACCGAGAAAGCTACGATTTTGGCCATCGATTTAGGTTGTTCCCGACTTTGAATAGCTTCAATCTTTCTTTGGGTCAATGCAGATATTCCATGACTTGATACCACGTGCCCAAGGAATGCTACTTCTTCAAGCCGTAACTCACATTTCTTCAACTTGGCATAAAGCTTATATTCACGAGAAGCTTTTGGAGTGTCACCTCAAGTGTTGCTCATGATCTTCACGACTTTTGGAATAAATAAGGATGTCATCAATAAAGACGACCACAAAGTGATCTAAATATTCCTTGAATACTCGGTTCATCATATTCATGAAGGCGGCGAGGAGCATTAGTCAATCCAAAGGACATGACTAGAATTCATAATGCCCGTGGGGAGTTCGAAAAGCCGTCTTTGGAATGTCGTTCTAATCTTCAATTGGTGATATCGGAACGAAGATCTATCTTTGAAAAGAATTTGGCTCCTTGCAATCGGGTCAAACAGTCATCAATACGTGGCAATGGATACCTATTTTTGATGGTGACATGATTCAACTCTCGATAATCAATACAAAGTCGCGATACTCCCATCTTTCTTCTTCACGAATAGATGGGGAGCACCCCAAGGAGAAGTACTAGGGACGAATAAAGCCAATGTCTAACAATTCCTGCAGTTGGGTCTTTAACTCCTCGAAGTTCAATAGAGCCATTCGATATGGGGCTTTGGAAATAGGTTTTGTAACCGGGTTCAAGGTCGATAAAAATTCAATTTCACGCCTGGGGTAGGCCAGGAAGTTCTTGTGAGAATACGTCGGAAATTTATTAACAATAGAAATATCGTTCAAAAGCGGCGTATTTTTGTTTAAATCGTGACATGAGCTAAGAAAGCTTGACATCCGTTTTTCAATAAACGAATAGCTTTATGGCTTGAGATGACCGTGATTGATTTTAATGGTTTGGTCATTTGAATTCGCATAATAGGTTGATTAGGAATATGAAAGCTAACAACCTTACGAAAACAATCAATTTTTGCATGATAAGTAGTTAACCAATCAATCCCCTAGAATCACGTCAAATGCAAGTATTTTTAATGAAATAAGATTGACAGTAATGTGAGGGTACCGATTTGAACCAAACAAGACTTATAAACAGTGGATGTAATGAAGGTTTCTCCCAACGGAGTTTCCACAGATAAGTCAAAGTCTAATTTCTCCGGAGTTAATTTAATCGATGAGCGCAAGTAGGAGAAATAAAAGAATGGGTAGAACCGGTATCAAATAAAGTATAGACTTCATTAGAGTTTATGATAAGCTTACCCGTGATGACCTCATTCGGATTCCTTGCTCTTTGGGAGGTCACAACAAACGCTCTCCTCAGACTTCTGGGTTTTGAATTTTTACGGGATGGCCTTTGGTGCCTCCATCCTAGTTGAATTTGTCTTGATGAAACGACAAAAATCGAGCTAAGTGACCTTCTCTTCCACAATTATAACATGCTTTGGATGGCATGACGCAGGTTTTGGTGATGTGTCCCTCTCCTCCGCATTTGAAGCATATGATAGGTGGTCTTTCTCCTTCCTTAACAATGGGTCTTTGGTGTCGACGTCTTTCCATCATTGTTGAATCTCCGTTTCTTGAAATGTCCATTCTTATTGTTTTGGCCCCGATTACCACCAAGTGGTTACCATAATCGGCATGTTGATTCCTCCACGCTTGTTGTCACCGCTTGATGACTACTGTCATTGGTATTATAATTTTGCCGATCGCTCTCTTTTAGTTGTGTTGACTCATTATCGCGTTCCACTAATCGAGCCCTATTTACAACATCCCGAATACAAACACGGTTTATGAGAAATAAGATGTTGACGTATCTCCGCTTCAAACCTCTTAAAACATTCGCGCCATTCTCTCTTCATTATCCACCAAGTGGGGGACGAACCGTGATAACTCCGCAAATTTTGCCTCGTATTGCGATTACTCGGCCATATTATTTTGTTCCAACTTGATAAACTCCACCTCCTTCATGTGGCGGATACTTTCGGGGAAAGTATTTGTCGTTGAAACGACTCCTGGAACTTCTCCCAAGATATCTTGAAGACAAAGAAGTTGAGTACGTTTTACCGATTCCCACCAAGAATCGCCTCTCCGCCAAGCAACATAAAGGCGGCAAAGGGAACCTTTGCTCCTCGGAGCATCCCAAGACATCAAATATCATGGTAATCTGCTTTATCCATGCTTCCGCTTGAAGTGGTTTTGGCTCACCCTTAAACTCCGGTGGTCCCGGCTCCTTGAATTGTTTAGCGGTGACCACCGAGAGTTTTCCGTGTTTCCACCTACGTTTGGGACAGAGTCGCTCTCTTTCTTTGTTGCATAAATTGCATAAAGCCTCTGAACATTTGATCATTCATCATTTGGTCAGTGTTGTTGTTTGCATGAGGATTGTCGCCTTCCTAATGCACATTATCCTGATTATTGATATGTGGTGAATTAACAATCGCCTGCGCTCCATTGCTATTCTCAACATTCTCAGATGTCATTTTCAGATACTGCCACAAAAAAAAGGTTAATTGACATGTAACAAATTATCCCTATCTTCTGACCAACCAATAAAATAGCACATAAACTTAGGTAGGTCATACTAGCGAAGGTATTCCCGTCTCTCCCTCCTAGTACTATTCTCACATCTTAGCCAGGATCATATCCTAAGCTCGATACTCAACTGTGACGCCCCCAAAATTAGGTATACATCACCCATCTTGGGTCGCCACTTACATGGTATGTAATTTAAATACAACTTATTAACATAAGCGCGTGGTACAATACGACATAAATCGTGAGTTTAAATACAAATATCATCTACTAGATATTATACAAACTCAAAAAAAAAGTCCTCATTACAATTATTATCACACTATTTCACGAATAGTGAGGACTACTAATGCTATCTTCAGGACCATCACTCGTTTCCCGACTCGTCCCGGCCTATATTCTCATTTCAAGAGAACAATGAAAGAAAGGTGAGCTCAACTAGCCCAAGAAGAAATATTATGACTAAGATAATGCGAGAATAAATTATCAATAGTCTTCAACAATGTTAAACCGATAAAATACAATAGATAAACCGGTTTAATCAAGAAGCGGAATAAGCAATCCATTAAAAGAGTCAAGTAGAAAATAAAGTCTACTATCTTTTAGGTTTTAAAAGGTTTTTCATCCTTTGTTATAAATTGAGACTCAAACTTTAATAAATATTCCACATCATCGAATCACCCTTCACACTACGGCCAAGGATATTCTTTAGTATCACGACCACAATTATTCATGCACTACGGGCCAAGAATATTTGTGTATTCATTAATGGTCATGATCATGCCAACAATCGCCCACCAATGCACTACTGACCATCGAGGATTTTTTTTCACATCATTTGTAACATTACGGCCATGATTACACCGAATAGTCTCTCGGTCATAATCATACCAAGTCCATCTATGCATTACTGAAGCCACGAGATGACTTTCAACATAATATAAACATGAGGATGATGACAATGATATAAGAATTCAAGAAAACAAGTTCAAGAATTATTTTATCCAGGAATTATTAACGTCAAATTATCAACATGATCATTGCTTTTTGTAGAGTAAAATTCAAGAATGATCGGAAGAATATTTTCATGAAGAGATATTGAATGAAACGCAAATATCAAGGATATTCCACTAATTTCATGGAGTATAGAAGTTAAAGTTTTAACCATTTGGGTATAATAAAGAATAGAATAACAAAAGAAATCACCATGCATGCGATAGATCGCACTTGCAGGCGAGTTATTCCAATGAAATAATAAATAACGGAATCAGTCCCATAAAACGCATGCATGAGCATGGATGTTCCAACAGAATAATAAAGAATGGAACCGTGTCGGCGTAAAACACATGTGCACGTGATGTTCCAATGTAATAATAATAAAGAGCGGAACCAGTCCGTGTAAAACACATGCATGAGGATGTTCCAGCGAGAATAATAATAAAGGCGGAAACCAGTCGGTGTAAAACACATGCATGTGATGTTCCAAATGAATAATAATAAAGATGGAACCAGTCCTGTAAAAAACACGTAGGCAGGATGTTCCAATGTAATAATAGAAGAATGTCACTAAGTATAGGTAAACTGTATACGAGTTATTCCAATGTAATAATAAACAATGGAATAACAACAGTTCTCTTCATGAATAAGAAAGAATAACACCCCTTACATTTGGTAGGAGATTGAATATCGCAGTAGCAGTAGTAACAAAATACTCTTCTTCTTTCTCTTATTTCTCTATACTTTTCTCTCTATAGCTTGAATGAATTCGTGAAAAATAATGAAGCCCTAAGCCTCTATTTATAGAAGATTTCTAGCTTAGCACCGCTAGTGTGAAAAGGCAAGTGGCTCGACGACTAATGATGTGAAAAGAAAAGTGGTTTTGGCCTTTGTAATGTGAAACGACAAGTGGTTCGATTTTGTAATGTGAAGCGACAAGTGGTTCGACGTCTGGTAAAGGTAATTACTATTAACGAAGGTAAATAATATTGATGAAGGTAAATACTATTCACAAGGGTAATTACTATCGACGAAGGTAATTACTATTGACGAAGGTAAATACTATTCATAAGGGTAATTACTATCGATTGAAGGTAATTACTATCGATTTGAAGGTAAATACTATTCACAAGGGTAATTACTATCGACGAAGGTAATTACTATTGATTGAAGGTAAATACTATCGTGAAGAGACTCTTAGATGATGACATATGAGCCCCCATAAAATAATCAAACTTACCACAAATCATATTTTTTCATCAACACATATTTAATCTTTCAACAATTATTAATCATTTATAACTTGTCGTCTCAATTATTGATTTAATACTATACCATATTATATGAGATGATAATGTGACAATAATTGAATCAATAATATAAGAGATATGATGCAAAGAATTACTATAGCAATAATTGAGCATACCGAGTGACTTCTCACGTAGGCATCAATAATCAATACCGTGTGCTACTATGTAACCCATGCCAGACATCGCATACTTTTACCACCGGGTAGTTCAGCGGTTTTAACGGTAACACCTCATAGTTATTTTTATAAAATATTTTTGTCGTTTTCTCAATCCGACAATAATTACATTGTGGGTCCACCAATGATTGAGTAGCATCTAATATTCCCTAACAAAAAGAATATTCCCCGACCAAACGAATATTTTATAACAACTTGCATACTTTGCAAAATTTATAAATATTACCCACAACTATAACATTATATCAAATTTATTCCATAATATTCAAAAATAATATTTATAGAAAAATTCATCTTTATTTAAAAAAGCTAGGGTCTTACATGGTATCCCAGCATTTTTTGATAGATAGATTTGGCTCATCGAACAGTTATGCATGGCATTCTAGGGATTTCATTATGCCGGAGGATCAGTGTCGTGTAGCCAGAGTAAACGTATTGCTGATGTGTGTATTGTTATACATGTATATGCCACGATATATGGATGAGCTGGATATTGGCGTTATCATGGAAGTAAGAGCTCTCAAGGAGGGTCATACCATTGTGCCTAAGATCGTGACAGAGACATTGAGATCAACCACATATTTCTGCACCCACCCTGTAGGGGTATTTATAGGCAGCTCGGTCATGTTGTGATGCCCCCAAATCCAGGTCCCTTCGAACCTCGAATCTGGTCTGCCACGATACTACTATTGTCAAACTATTATATCTTTTATTCATAACTTAATGAATATAACTTCACTTATTACAATTTAGAATATAAATTCCTTCCATTTCCAGGATCTATGTATAATGACCCCAACTATTACAAGTTTCAAATATTAGTCATTTACCATTCTTATTTTACATCATATTCGATGTTATATAAATATGCAGAATAATTTAAACTTTTTCAATCTTCTTTGAAAAATCTTTTATTGATTTCTTAACTTGAATCAATTACAAATCCCTGAATCAAATTATGCAATGATTCATTCTATTCAATTACTGTATAAATATTTACATCTCAATTCGAATTTATCTATGTATCACATAATATAACTTTACAACGCAACCTGTATTGCACCTCGTAAACTACTATCATGTATGACTCCTAGAACATAAACGTGGTTCAAGAGTTTATATTTAAACATATAAACCGATCTCTTTCAATTACTATTGAACTCTATCAATCAAGTAACACGTAATCTTTACCGTGAATCCTTAACCTGCAAAAGTGGTTATTTGCAAGGGTGAGCTCGACAGCCCAGCAATTCTAACAGTTTTTATGCAGCACGTAGCATATAATAACGTATACAGTTCATGCATTCATAATCGATCAATATTTACTACGCATGTTACTTCTCACATAACAGACATAGAGGTTTATACCACAAGCATATCATCAAAGATCAACTTTCACATTTCATACATATCTCATATGCATTTCATATATATACATCAACATTCTCATGGCATAATATAACTAACAGTTATCGAATTCATATAACAAATAGGAACTGAAAGACTTGCCTGATTCGTAGTTTATCAACTATGACTTAATTGCTTAAAGCTTATCTGCACTGCGTGTATCCCTACACAGTTATATAATCATGGATTCATACCCATCAGTCATACATTTCATACGTTCTTAATATAAGAACAAATATTGTTTCCTAACTTGCTTTCATTTTTACTTGAACTTAGGATAACCATGAGACTAGCTCATTCTACTATCATATTTACCTAAACAATCTTGTTTCATATCTTGTAGTCTTTAAAGACAACATATAACCATAACTTAAGACTATGCAGTTAACAAACTGCTCTTGGTCACTCTCTGTGAGAGGCTGTGGCATGCTACATGCATTTAAGCTTTAGGAGTGGCACTACGCCGCTTACTTCCAAGAGAACTGCACGTAGGCTTTTTTTCATTGCTCAGTTTAGTCCTAACCTACTATGCATTCTGATACATAATATAAACATACATCAAGTAGGTTGTGATCTATTTTCAAGTTCATATTCAAAGTACTTAGCTCCACAATGATTTATTTCAATCAATAAGTCCTAAAAACTTTTTTTGATAAGATTCGATATTATAAGCGTTTAATCCATATATTGGTACTAATAAGACTCTAATAGCATGCTTCACATGTACATATCTTATAACATGGTTCATTATTTGAAAACACATTTTAAACTACACTTGAAAGGTTCAATTCATACTTAGCTAGACGATGAACATATTCGTCATGTCTAGGGGCATAAGGCGTTCAAGTTCGCTTTCAAAAGTCATTCTAGGCCAAGTTAAAGTAACTAGGTGAAACTCTAAATCTCATTTCATAGCTAACTAAACCATGTGTGTATGTTATTACGTTTAGAACTTTAAGTCCACAAGTTACTTTGAGTTCGTTCTCAAAGTTTCAAGTTTCCTTTAGAAATCATTTTCAACTAAGCTATTGTAAGTTGATAATAAGTTAAGAAACTTTAAATCACTTCTCATGCTTTGGTATACTCATAACTCAACAATATGTATGTGTTAAAATATCATAACTTCAAAGACTCAAGGTTCGTCAATATTCATTTTTCAAAACTCAAAGTTTCTTTTCAAAACACATACTAAGTCATGCTAAAGAATTCCATTATGAGTAAAGAAATCTTAGCTATATGACATGTCTATTATCATGCATATTTACTTTTTATCACTTAGAATAACATATTTCATCGTCGGGAGCACTATACTCTCGTATGTACTCGCTCGACGCTCTCCGATGGCCTTTGATTACGTAATAGTCACAAAGATTACTATTTTTACCCTTCCTAACGACCTCAATTGAAAAAAGTAAAGAACAAAAGTTGTAGGTCTATTCGTCCTCATTCCGGATCATCTTGAATCACCTTAATCGAAGTTCGTATGAAAACGTTATGGCCGTTTTACCAGAACAGGTTAAAGAAGTCACACTTAACAGACATTGGGCGTGGCCATGCCCAATTCCTTCACCAAAATAGTGCGCCCGCACCATAAGGCAGCACCCAGCTGCGCTCCCACTCCCCTGGGCAGCGCGCCCATGCTTGGCTTGCCTAGATTATAGTTTCCTAAATGTTTTTACTTTAAAACTTCATAACTTCTTCATTTTAGGTCCAAATCAGTTGGTTTTCGATTCGTTGGACTCGTTAAACTCTTAGCTACCCATCTACAGAGTATTATAACACTTCAAAAACATTAACTAACCCAAATATTAATCAAAAACTCATATTCATACTAAATTTTCATATTTTTGAAAAGTTTAGCGAATTCATTCACCACAAATTCGTTTCTCAACCAAATTGGTTCGTTCAACTTGCGTTCTTTTCATTTTTCAATATATTATCCACATCTACTATCAATTTACATATTACAACATTGATTAACCATCAACTTTGTCTTCAAAATAAGCCATAATGTACTTATTATACCTAAAAGTTCAATTCTTCTTCTTTAACACATTCTCATGGATTCAACTACTCTAAAATTGATTGTATAATCTATACAACAGATTAGTCATACTTAAGAGTGCAAACATATAATCTTCACACAATTCATCTACCCAATCTCTAACCATAGAGAAAGTATTTTGAGAGAATATAAACTAGAACTTGGAATTGGTTTAAGAATTATACCTCTTGAATGCTTGGAATTGGCTAACCATAGCTCCTCAATCCCCCCATTGCTTTCAATTCTCCAATTCTACTAACTCTCTATAGCTTAGTTTTCTTAGACAACTTAACAAATGGGAAGAAGAAAAAGGAGTCTCTATTTATAGGGAATTCAATACCCATACCAAAGCTTTGTCCACTGATTTTGTTTAGCAGGAAGAAGAAGAAGATGATGGGTATTAGATATTTGGTGGAATAGTACTACCTGTTCCCCTTCAACCACTCCCACCATCATCATTTGCTATACACTGAGTTTGAGAAGTAGAGTGATAGGCCATTGGCCTAATACACGTCTGTTATTTATTTGGGACACAGATAATGGGACAAGCTACAATACTTCCTTACTTATTAGTAAAATGGTCCCCATTATTCTAAAGTTAATTCCTTCTAGGCTTATTAAATCAATTATAATGATTTATCATTACTACATTAAATTAAGTTAGGGGTACATATACACCAATATAATCTTATATCTCATGTACATTGGGTTAAATATAACTCAGTTGGGTACTCTTAACCCATTATCACATTTAAATAACTTAATAATTATTATTAATCATCTATTATCTTTTTCATTAATTCTCTTTTAATAATTCCAGTCAAACCTTCAGTCCAGTTTAACTTTAAAACCCAGGCCACACAAGGCTCATTATCTCTACAATAAAAGATTAGGGGTCTAGGCCACATTTGGCTTTTCCCCAATTCTACATTAATTTACTATTTATTTAATATAAAGTTTATGTCACACTTTATCATAATGCTAAATTATTTAGCTTACTTAAATAATTACATACTTATAATATGTACAACCTTTACACTTAGAATAATTAATATTTACTCTATTAATTATTTAAATTATACACTGTACGTATAATTATTTGATTGTCCCAAGACAACATCCTCAATCTTTACATTCACAACTTTCAAATATTAACCCTTTCACATATTACCATATTATGTAATATATAAAAATACTAACATTACTTAACATAATCATTTCATTTTCTTCATGTAAAGCACATATATTAATTCACCATCCTATGTAAGGGAATTGACTCTTTTTATTTGATTTACTATCACGCCACTACCACACAAGGCTTTATACTCAAATTATATTATAAAATTACATAATATAACTTAATTAACCAATATTAATTTCCATAAATAACTTCTCATTCAATTCATGATTCGTTATCTTAATCAATTCATGGACGGTTAGAACACCAATTATGGTCCTTATTATAACATATTAGTTACTAATACACAAATCCTAAAGTTCAGATTACAAACTCATCATGAATAAGAGCGATACATAAGTGGCTTGACAGCTCTGGTCTTAGGCTTGAGAGTGGCTCGGCTGCGCCACCTCAGGTTAGGACGCATACAAGTTATGCTTTAATAGAAAAAGAACTTAACTCACAAATCCTTTAACATGCACCCTACATGCTATCTCATTATATTAACCAAAATGAATCTCCAATGACTGCATTCATCAATAATTTAGAGATTAAACTTCAAGTTCAACTCTTCTTTCTTTAATCTATACATTTAACCATATCCCAATATTAGTCCATAAATCTCTAAAAATATTTATCTAATGATATATCGATTTTCTTCTCTCGTCACAACGTACATATATACAAGTCCAAACTTGGCACATATCGAGTCTTTAATGGTATTCAATATAGTACATTGAGTGGTTTCCCACAAACAAACAACAAATTAGTTTCCGTCTCGTCTACACTATTTTCACAGTGAGTTAGATCGATTACTAATTCGTATATACCTCCGCTCTCTGAAGGAATCGTTTAGCCGAGCACCTATACATCAACCATTAAAGGGTACAGTTGCACTGCCTTAGACATGATACTTACTCGTACATATACTCAAGAAATTGGTGATTATCAAGGATATTTAATGTCACCAACTTACTATGATAAAATAATTCTATAAATTATTTAACCCATGAGATAGCCATGTCTTACTCCTTTCAGCCAGCAGAGTGTACCGACGCTATGTCCTGGTCGGTATTCTTAGCAGGGATCGGAGATCCATTTGGCATTTTGCTGTGTACAGGGCTCAGTTCTCCCTACAACTTCATTACTCATGCACCTGGTATGGATTATCTCCCTCTTACTAGTTTGAGGGGCATGACTACTTACCACCCACTGGCTGTGATGTCACGGTTTGACAGTTTTAGGACTTTCATCCTTTTGAGGGGCATTACGTCAGTGTTTGACTTCTCGCCACTTATTAGTAGAGGATAGATCCATGTTGTATGCTTGTTGGGATCAGCGTGAAAGAGCTGAGTTTTATCTTAGCCATCCGGGTAGTTCGACAGAGAATTCTGCATGGATGGAGACAGAGACTGCATCGGCTGAGATTGTATCCACAGTGTAAGGGATTAGTGTTGATAGTGGAGATCCCATGGAGGATGCTGATTCTCCTATTGAGGAGGAGCTATTTGTTGGGTCGCCAGCAGCTGTGTTGGATTCTCCTAGTACTTCTGTAGCTGTGACTCCCCCTTTAGAGTATTTAGTGCAGAGTTTGCATTTAATAACATTCGAGAGGGATCAGGCTAGGGCCTTGATGTTGACAGTCCTTGCTGGGAGAGACGCCACTCTATTGGAGAGAGATGTCACTCTAGCTCATAGAGATTCCTCTATTGAGGAGCGGGATGAGGCTAGATCATCCAGAGATGCATTGATTATTGAGTGGGATGCTACCATATCTGTCCAGGACGCATCCATTACAGATAGTACTACAGTGAGATCCCTTACCACTGGCATTGTTGCAGAGATGATCGCATATATTGATGAGCATAATGTCACAATGTAGTTGGCTATGGATCTGTTGGCTCGTGTAGATACCCTTGGGCAGGAGCTCACAACATTACCCCCTTCCTCTGAGAGAGATGCCATGTTAGATTTGATAGCCCTCATATACACCAATTTGTAGATATGGTTGCATTTTCCTGCACAGACTAGCTTAGCCATTTTGTCATGTAAAGTTCATATTGTATATATTAAACAGTATTATATATGGCAGGGAAATATATTTTGATTCACTTCCCTTGTAGTTATGCCTTGCTACTTCCTTGATATTTGCCTATTTCTTCAGGGCTTGTGATCTTGATGTATTCTGAACTCCTTGACGGATGAACATTGATATATCTCAGGATCTTTCAGAATGGATCATTGATCTATATGTATCCCCTACCTTCTTTGGTGTCTTGGGACTGGTTTCTGCATGTAGATGTGGAGAGGAGTGTGGCTTTCCTCTATGAGGTTGACCACACCATAGATGGTCATCGATACTCCTTTGTATGGGGGAGCCGAGGTAGTTCCATCTCTTATGGTTTGGTGTTTCTCTTTGAGGAATCAACCACAACTTAGATGGTCGCCGACTCTCCTATTTATGGGGAGGTCAGGTAGTTCCATCCCTTTGGTCTGAAGCCGATGAAAAGTGGTGGATTGAAGGTTGATCCCAGTACCATTGACATATTTTTGTGTTTTAGTAGGGGGTTAGACCGAACCATAAATGGCTGCCTATGTACTCCTATTGAAGAGGAGATCAGGTTTGCATAGTTCGAACTTGGTGTAAGGGGTTCAACGCTTTATGTGGTAAGGGTGTAAAAAAGTTTTTGTTGTTGTTTTTTTTATAGTGCGACTGGACCATATAAAATGGCTGTCTACGTACTCTCAGGTATCGGGGAGATCAGGTCGACGTAGTCTACCCCATGTTCAGGATGGATTGCAACCAAAAAAGTTTGATCCCATGTTCAGGACAAACTGCAGTGGGAAAAGTTTGATCCCATGTACATGACAAACTGCAGGTGTGAAAGGTTTAATCCCTGATGGGATAACCGAAGTTGTGTGAGAGATTTTCAAATGAAGTGAAGTGAAGGATCTGCTGATCCAAAACCAGGCTGCTGGCTTGAAAAGTGTGTCTCCCTGATGGGGCAAATGGGTATGAAGAAAGGTTGTAATAAGGGTTAGAAAACCTGAAATGATTGGGGATCTGGTGATCCAAAACTAGGATATTTGCTTGATGGTAACTTTAGACATAGTACCATTTCACGGTGTCTGAGTTGAGGAGCTGTGGAAATTCGTCACCATCCATTTCCTGTAATCTGAGAGCACCTCCTGTCAATACATCCTTGACAATAAACGGGCCTTCCCAGTTTTGGGCGAATTTTCCCTTAGATTGATCTTGGTTGTCAATGATCTTCTTCAATACCAAGTCATGTTGCTTAAACTTCCGTAGTCGGACTTTTTTGTTGTAGGATCGGGCGATCCTCTATTGGTATAACTGACCATGGAAGATAGCATCACTTTGCCTTTCTTCTATTTGAGACAATTGGTGATACCTGTCTTGTAACCATTGGTCTTCATCCAGTTGAGCGTCTATCAATTGATGAGTGGCTTTTATACCTATGATATGACCTCTATTTCGAGCTTAAACTGTGTTAATTCTTTATTTTTATGTTTCATTTTTACTTGTTTAGTGTTGTTTTGTGTTTAGGTGTGGTGGCGTGGCAATTGGACTTAAAAGGTGGAATTATGGCGAATTTTGGCAAAGATTATAGGCTTGGGAGCTGTGTGAGCGACTAATGGTATGAAAACGCAAGGAAAAACAATCCGGACATTGTTTGGGCTTTCATGTTCATTTCCTATTTTTGGCTTGGAACTTGGATTATGTTGTAGAGCTTCTTCTTAGATTTTCGGAACATCTTGAATCATTCCAATCAGAGTTCGGATGCAAGAGTTATGACATTTATACTGAGATAACCTTCTTCCTCAACACAAGGAAGATGAGGTTAGTATGATTAATTGGAGCAATGGACAGAGTTCCAATTACGGTGGTGAATCCACCCAAACTAGCAAGGATAGTGCGAAAAAGTGGGATTTTGCGCAGTTCGACTTTATGATGGAACGAAAGATGAAAGCTCTTTGTAAGCAAGTTGAGCAATTGGCAGAACTTGTGATCCATCAGCACCAAGTCACACGCCAGTTAGTCAACCAGGAGCATGTTAGTCTCCTTCCTTTTGTTATGAATACTCCATCATCATCTCCAAAAAGTTAAACACTGGAAGATAAGATTACAAAAAGAGCAAGTGCTAAAGCCCATCAGGATTTTCTAACAAGAGGGAATTTACATACCTTGGCCAACCAATGGAAGAGATATTTTAGATGTTGATTAATGAAGGAAGAATCACAGCTCTATTACCTCCAATTAATTCCCGTTCAAGACGATTCAATTCTAATGGAGTATGTCAGAATCACTCCCATTCTCACGGTCACATCACAAAAGAATGATGGGCACTCCGCCATCTTATTCAGAACTTAATTGACAGCGGTGTCCTGCAGATGGCAGACGATGACACTTTATTACTTGAGAATGGGAACATATTTCCTACAGAATGGAAGGAAGTCGTAAAAGTTATTTCCGCTGAGGCTGATGAGGCTGCTAAACCACTCACAATACATGCAATTCAACTCAAGGGTGTTGATAATCCTTTGAAAGTGGCTGCACCAAAGCCAATCATCTTTCCATACAGACCATGGTATCCTGTTGTCAGCCTATAAAAAGTGCCATGGAATTATGGAGAGGCTGAAGGATCTACATCTCACATAAGTGCTGCAGTGTTGAAAGAGAATCTACTGTATCTTCCCCAAAGGGTGATGAAATCTACTATAAAATCAAAGGGGAAAATTCCCGAAGAGAATATAGAAGATTTCCTCTGTATTATGGGTCATAATGAAGCCAATGTGGTTTTAAGCTTGAGAGAAGCTCCACAACAAATTTCCATACTGGACTTAGTTTTCTCTTCCGAAGATCATAAGAAAGTCTTGCTAAAGGTTTTGGAAGAAGCCCATTTGCCGAAATCAGTGGATGTTAAAAAATTCCAGCATCTGCTTGATCACATTTTTAACAACAATTTGATATCTTTCACTGATGACGATATACCTCCCAAAGGGACTGGTCATTGTAAACCGTTGTATATAGCGGTTCTGTCTTCCGGATACATGATGGGAGGAGTTTTGATAGATGGAGGTTCATCTTTGAATATATGTCCCTATACCACTTTGGAGAAGATGAATATCAATCTCAAAAGGATCAAAAGCAGCCATACAGTTATCAAAGCTTTTGATGGATCCCGACGAAATGTTGTTGGGGAGATTGAACTACTTGTGGAGATTGGTCCACATACATTCTGTGTATCCTTTTATGTGCTCAAAATAGCTATAGGATACAACCTGCTCTTGGGAAGACCGTGGATTCATATGGCCGGAGCTGTCCCTTCCACCCTTCACCAGCAACTCAAATACATCATTAATAATAGCCTAGTCACTATTAATGCTGAGCCAGAATGTCCTGAACAAGGTGATATACCACTCATCAGCTTCAATTTAGAAGTCAAGCCGGTCAGTTTCCATTCCCTGGAGGTGAGCAATACTCACTAAAATCCTATTGGGGTGCCACCTCTCATACCCAAGATTTCTGCCGAGGTAATGTCGGCCATTCAAGAGATGATGTCTTTAGGTTATCAACCTGGACAAGGGTTGGGCAAAGTCCATCAGGGCATTAAGCGCCTAATTAAAGTTAACAATTAAACAGGGATAGCCGGACTAGGCTATTCTACTAGTTCCAGTCACATGAATCATCACAAACACAAATATGTTCCTTCATCTTCAGCCACATGGCGATTGCCTAAACCTTCAGAGGCTGAACTTGCACAACCTACACTAAAGGTTCCTGCTCATGTAATGGCTATGTTATTTCCTAAGCCGATACCAGTTAAAGGAAAAGAAGTCCTGATTCGAGATCCCGAAGTGGAAGAAAAGGAACGAAGACTTAAACAAGACATCGCCAGACGGTTGTTGTGACAACCCGAGAAATTAAACAATTTATTAAAATCTTAAATGATAGGTTTACGGTCAAATGATAGACCTAGACAGAAAATGAGTGTATGCGTTTGATATTTTTGGGAAGGAATTTTGAGGATTTCAAAATTTTGTGAAGGATTTAGGTGAATTATTCAGGATTAAGTGTATATGTGAATATGTTCTATGTATATGGTTATGTATGTGCACAGTATGTGGTTAAGGGTCAAGGGTTGGCCAGATAAATTTTATCAGTGTCAAACCCTAATATTATTAAGAACGACAACGTTCTGTTAAAAAACCCTAATGACTGATAAGAAACCCTAAAACCGGTTCTAAAACCCTAATTTCAGTTTTAGGAATCCAAAACCCTAATTCAGAAATTGGAAACCCTAATCTGGGAATTTAAAGGATAATTATAATTCTTAAGTGATATTAATTAGGGTAAAGCTTAATTAATTAGCAAACCCTAATTTCAGATTTTTAAACCCTAATTGTTCCGTCAAAAACCCTAATGTACAATTGTTGACTTAATTGCTAAATTAGAAATTTAATTTGGGATAAAATAATCCTAATTAACAAAATTGATTTATGAATGAGAAAGTTTAATTTAATTCGAGAATCCTAATTACAATTTAGAAATATTAATTTTCTATTTTTTTGAAAACCCTAAGGGTTAATAACCGTGAATTTTAAGTCACTATATATGTATGTACATTATTGATATTTAAAACTTTGTTATATCTGGTGATTTAATATGTGACAACATATGTGAAGTGGTTCATGGATCAATAAACATATATACTATAGTTATGGATATATACATTTATAGATTTCATTAAAAAAAATGAAAGCTTCGTAACCTAATTATACATTAGGTGAGACAATTAAATAACCTAAGGTTATGGTAATAAGGAAAGGTTAGTATTTAATATGTATACTAACTTAAGTGGATAATCTTGTTATTTCAGGTGACTAATATTTTTAAACCTATTTCGTGTAAACCTAATTAGGTTATGAGCTAAAGTCACATGTATAAGTAATTAAATTTCATAAGATTAGAAATGGAAACCCTAAATAAACAATTTGGGTAGCATATATTAAAATTGTTAGACTATGTTCATTACATGGCCCAAAATAATTAAAGGGGAAGCCCAAAAGAAATAAAATGCAAACCAATACTTAGCCCACTTGATTAAGGATATTTTAGACTTTTGATTAATCAAATTTGTGTATTAAAATAAAAGCAAATTGGGAGATATAATGGGCTAGAGGGACCGACCACTTAAGGCCTTTTAAGGAAACTAATTAAGTTAAACATGTCCACAATTAGTAACTCTTACACACAAGTACATGTTTGTCAAGTTCCCATTGGTTGCAAATCTCTTAAGCACTCTTAAGCACATGATTAGGCTAATTGAAAGGATAAGGCAAAGCCTTTTATCCATGGGTCAAGGAAAGTATGGGGGATAATAATGAATCAACCATTTCGTTTGCTAGAATACTCCACTTTCCCTCATTCTTCTTCTTCTAACTTTTTCTCCCAAGCTAGCAACTTTAAGAGAGAGAAAAGAGAGAGAGGTTCGGCTATAGCAAGAGAGGGAGAGGAGTGCTAGTTTGTTTATGCACCCTAATATTATATACTACTTTGGAAGATCAAGAAGGATAGCAAATAAAACTAGGTGAGGTTCTCATCCATTCTTTTCTTATTCTTCTTCTAATTTATATTTTAGCTTGAGTTTTGTTGGGGTTATGAGAAAATACTCATGATACCCTAGTTCTACATATCTTCATGTATGGAACTAAGTATCTTGAGTGTTAGATCAAAGGCTTAGAGGAAGGAAATGAGCATATGTTCTCGAAGGGTGAAAGTCTTGTTTTTCTTCCACTAAATTTTGTGTAACTCAAGTTTTCTAACTTAGATTTGTGATCCGTCGAAGGGGGGTTCTAGATACATGAGTTATCTAGTAAACCTTTGGGGCTGTTTTTCCCAAAACAGTCCACTTTGAATGTTCAGGGTTCAAAACCCTAAAATAGTTACTGTTCTATTTTTCTTGAGGTTGTTTCAGTCAGTTGCTAGTCTTTTAAAAATTTGGGAAAAATCAAAAAGGTACCTTGAGAAGTTATCTACATGTAGGAAAAAGAACAGACACGTTTCGATGTATAGGTTGTGCGTAATGGCTATTTCCGTAAAGGACTCTGAAATATTAACCTTCGAATATCTAACTGTGTATACACTGGAAAATTCTGAAAGTTTTACAGTAGGTTCATCTATGTTATGAGAGCATACACTGAAAATTTTAGATTTTTCTGAGCAAAACTAAATTTATGAAAAATGAAGCAAGATCCGAGTGTTTTGGACACTTTAAAAATAGTAAATCATTTTCTAAAATTCCAGAAACATTTGGGGATCATTGTGGGTTTATATACTGTCCAAATCCAGAAAATGAGAATTTTTAGAATCAGTTTGCTATTTTTCCTAAAAATAATTAAGTTATAAATAAAAGGAAATAAATAGTTAAATGATATCTTAAATAAGAAAAATGTGATTTTAATGCTTCAATACTCCTAATATATAATGTTATGCCTATTCAATTTACAATAAGAAATATTATTTATGACCTTTTATGAATATTAAATAAGAGGTTTAATAAAGGGTGAACAATTAAAATAAATTGTTAAAATGTTATTATGATATTAATAATATTAGAATATGATATTGTTAAGTAAATAAAAATATTAAGATTAAAACTTCATTAAAATATTATTAAATGGTTAATCATATTTGATTTAAAATATTAATAACTGATTAAAGTATTATTAAATAATTAATAATATTAGATTAAAATATTAATCTTAGATTGAAATATTAGTAAAAGATTAATAATATTAAATTAAAGTATTTTTAAATGATTAAAATATTATTAAGTAAATAATAATATTCGAGATTAAATAAAATGTTATTAATGTAATAGCCACTCTGATGTTCCGTACTCATGTTGGCCTGTGATTGTCACTCAGTAAAACTTGCCTCCTTGGATGTGTATGAAACAGTCATACTTATTTCTTTCACTCATGGTTCCTAGTCCGAAGAGTCCTAGAAAGAACTTAGATGTTTACTTGAGACCTCTTACAGACGAGTTGAAGGTATTGTAGGAGGATGGAGTATAGACTTGGGATGTTGCAATGAAAAAAAAAATTCAATCTTAGGGTAGCGGTTATGTGGACTATAAGTGACTTCTCAGCTTGTAGTATGTTAGCTGGATGGAGTACACACAGGAAATTGGCTTGTCCGTATTGTATGGAGCATACAAAGTCTTTCAATCTATCAAAAGGTCGAAAGCCTTGCTGGTTTGACTGTCATCATCGGTTCTTGATAGTAGATCACCCATTTCGAAGAAATAGAGAACACCTCAAGAAAGTGGAAGTAGAAAATGATATGCCTACATTGCGATTATCGGGAATGGAGATGGAGATCGTGTGATGAGATTGATGGTCATCCCATTTGGTAAGATTGATGACACAAACATAATCAATGGGTTTGGCGAATCTCATAACTGGGTTCGAAGAAGCATTTTTTGGGAATTGCCTTATTGGTCTACAAATTTGATTCATTATAATCTAGATGTGATGCATATTGAGAAGACTGTGTTCGACAATGTGTTTAACACCGTGATGAATGTTATGGGGAAGACAAAAGATAATAATAAGGCACGATTGGATATGAAAGATAATTATAAGCGTCCTGAATTAGAACTTTATGAATCTCTTAATGGTAAGATTGTCAAACTGCTTCAAGGTACACATTGTCCAAAAAGCAAGTTGAAGATGTGTGCACATGGGTTAAGTCTTTGAAACTATCAGATAGATATGCGTCAAACATTGCAAGGTGTGTTACGGGTGGGAAATTGCAAGGGATGAAGAGTCATGATTGTCATGTGTTCATGGAGAGACTCATACATATAACATTTCGGGATCAGCTTGATAAACCAATAAGGGATGATTTGACGGATCTTAGACGTTTCTTCAAAGATTTATGTTCAAAAATAGTAAATGAGAGGGACATGTCCGTACTTGAGAAGAACATCATAGAGATCACATGTAAACTTAAAAAAATATTCCCACCTAGTTTTTTTGACTCCATGGAGCATTTACAAATCATCTTCCCTATAAAGCTTGTGTTGGGGGTCCAGTTCAATATAGATAGATGTACCCTTTTGAGATGGTGATGGGAAACCTTAAGAGGAAGGTGAAGAATAGAGCTTATGTCGAGGGGTCGATATGTGAGGCATACTGTTTCGATGAGATATCTACGTTTTTCTTAGACTATATTTCGAACGAAGTCTTGACAAAGGCCAATCGAGTCTCGAGATATGATGATGGGGGCAATGTTGAACTAAATGGTTAACTTTCTGTATTTGGTCTATCGGGTCCCGCTTACGGAAAAGTGAAGCGCATATTCCTATTTGAGCAAGAATTACATGCTGCACATACTTACATTCTTCTCAATTGTGAGGTGATTGACAAATTTGTGAGGTACACATGTAAAATTCTTATTTATCCCTTAATTTTCAATGACATGTAATATACATTCCAACATGTTAATGTTTATAACATTGTATAGATTATACGATGAAGAGTTAAAAGTGAAGCATCCCGACATAACTGATAAAGATATTCAAATCAATCGTGATAAAAAATTTGCACTTCGGCTAAAGGACAAAGTAAGTTAAATTACTTAAGCACGACATAAATATACTCCATATTAACTATGACTTAATTTAATAGGATGGAGTTTTTGAAGGCTTTTACTGAGGGATCAACAATTCGGTTAATGTACAAGTCCTAGCTATGGAACCAGACAGGGACCAAGTCAGCCACAATGGTTATGAATTTCATACTAAGGCATATGGGCGCGATAAAAGAACAACGAACTCTAGAGTGTGTGTCAAAGGAGATTGTTACAATGAGCTTGGTAATGCCTTTTATGGGGAGTAGGAGGAAATCGTAGAGTTTTCGTACAAGGGCATGTACGGGGGTCATATTAACTTGTTCAAGTGTCGTTGGTTTAATTTAGAAAAAGGGATACGTGTTGACAGACATGTAATCATCGATATTGACCTCCATAGGTCCACGTACTCCAATGAACCGTTTATTTTACCAACTCAAATAGTACAAGTATACCACACTCCTAGTCCTGTTAGAAAAAGGGATAGACTACCTACAGATTGTGTGACAACCCAGAAATTCGGATTGTCCAGAATTTAAGATTTAAAGAATTAGTTATTAATAAAATGAATTTTTATTAATACTATTTTGTGCTATGTGTTTATTAATCATTCTAGAACCTAGAATGATTATAAATCGGGAGGATTCTGGCTATGAGCTAGACTGAACGAGTATGAATTTTTAAGACGAAAATAAAAATTTTCTAGGAACAAAATATTTGCGAAAAAAGACGAAATAGGCACTATTCACCCGACGAAACCCTAAGGGTTAGGTTTTGAATAACCTAAGCCTTTCGAGAGTTCGGTATGTCAAAATGACTTTCCGTCGAAAGATTTGATGATAATATGTTGTGAAAAGTTAAGTAAGCCGATAAACGTTTTTCTTGAAAAACGTGCAGAAATCGGATGAAATAAAAACAACGAAAAGTAATGTTATGTACTTTTCATTCGTTTAGCTACGTTAGGGGAAAACGCTTGACCTCAAAAAGTGTTTTTTAGTTTTTCAAAAATTTGAAGAATACGTAAAAGTTAATCGGTAAAGGAAAGATGAAATATCCAAAAATATTTGGTTTCTGAGAATCGCAATTTTTAAAACTATCGGACGAAACCCGAAAGACGGAACCACGAAACTTACAGGCTAAGTTTCGTGAATAGTAAGGAGGTTAACTAAGGAGGTGGAAATAGTAAACTTAAGGGCTAAGTAAACATAAGGGCTAAGTAAGCTTAAGGAGTAAGTAAACTTAGTGCTCAAGTCATGAATAGTAAGGAGGTTTGGGGGGGCCAAATGACTAAAATACCCCTAGCCTTGGTTTTCTATAAATAGGAAGCTTAACTCATTTGTTTAGCATTTTGAAAATCCTACAAGTTTTGAGAGAGAGAGAGAGAGATTTTGGATGAGAAAGAGAAGGAAAAGGAAGAGGAAAAGCTTGATAGGGAGCAAACTTTGTCCGGCGGAAGGAGATTAAAGAAGAAAGGTAATCCGAAAACCTAACTTCTAGATAATTTTCTTTAAGTTTCTATGTTCAAAAACATGACTTAATGAGAATAAGAAGTAAAAGATGTTAGGAATGATTTCATATTGTTGAAATCATGAGGAAAGAAGAAATAAGAAATTAAAAGTTTAGTTTATAAATTTCTTAAGGAAGTGTAAGATTCGTAATGAATTTGAACGATCCAAATGAATCATATGAACGATTCAGTGAAATAAGTAAGGAATGGTGTTTTATAACATTAAATTCAAAGAAAAAGTGAAATCGTAATCAAAATATCGATTAAAAATGAAGAACGAACGAAGAACACGCGAAGAACGCGAAGAAAGTTGTGGATGGACAAATTTAAAACCATCGTAGGATAATTGTTGTTGATGGACAAGTTTAAAACTACCGCGTATAAGTTAGATGCTTATTTCTTGGTTAGGAACGTTAGAAACGTTCATGAAGAATGGATTAAAATTGAGCTTTAACAAAGTTATGGCGAAAATTTTGTAAAAGAAGAACGAGATTTAGAAAGTTAGTAAATGAACCCGAACGTGTAGGGTTTCATAAGAATGTAAGAGAATGTAGAAAATGTGAGTCGTGGACTCAATAACGAATGAATTCCGAGTTCGGATGATCGAATTACGGACGAACGAATGAAAAACATTAAAAACGTAAAATGAACGAAGGGTGAAGATTAAGCCAATTGAGTGGCATGTTAACGGATTCAGAACGAAGTTCTGTCCAAGGGTAATCAAAGTACGTAAGATAAGGAAGAGAATTGCTTTGGAACGACCTCGTTCCGAGTTATAACGAATAAGTTATGGAATTAGGAAGTAAGCGTCTTAATCAATTTCTAAGACTTAGAAAAATTTTCTAGGTTTTGTGCTCTTTCAATGCAGTAGCCGGACCAATCCTTGGGAGGCGGAGGCATGAGGTTCGGGTCATCGGCTATTCTTTGAGTGGTGCCGCGGCGTGAGAAATAGAGAAGAGAGTGGCGGCATAACATGACCTTAGTAGTTGACATCTGCAGAGTGAGTGCTGCGGTATGAGGTAAAGGAAGGGGCACGACGCCGCAGCATTGGTGCAAGATAGTGCCTAGTGATGAGCTTTTATCTGCTTAATTACTGAGGGATGTGCAAGAAAGAAATATGAACATGTTGTTCAATTAATGTAACACTTAATCAAGTGTATTAAACCTTTGATGAAGGTTGAACAAAAAAGATTAAACGAGATTAAAAGATAAAGACTGTAGACGCGGTTTACAGAACTGATATCTGGGGACCGTAGTTGCAATGAAACGAACGTGGGGGATTTCTATGATTGTGATTCCTTAGATGTTGAGTGATGATGGTAATGTATAACATTTCGATGTTATGACATGGTAATGAGAGATGAATGTAAATCGTATAGACGCTGTGAATGTAACGTTGTTGCGATGAACGATCGGTCTTAGCATACAACAAACCGTATGGCTTTGACATTAAGAAAGAATATTGAACATGGGGTTCAGATGATAGTAATGAATGAAAGCGATTAAAACCTTAGATAAAGGTTGAATGAGAGATTAAGGGATGAACAACGTAAACGTTGAATACGTAAATGATCCTCGTGAATCATATTTACGTCGGGCGAACGTTTTAAGTATACATTGGTTGTATGACTGAGACATTGATGAAGGTAGTAAGTAAGATATGAATTATCAAGAAAGCCGTAGCGAACGGTAATAAGATTAATGAAAGATGAATGTGAGTCGGATAGAGAATGTTAGAATGAAATGTAAGTGTTGAACACTTTAACCGACGTGAAGGTTGAGGGTGCGCGAATATTAAACAGGCAGAACCTACACCCCGTGTATGGTTTGACCATAGTATAATGAAGTCCAATGATTAATCATATGAACGGTGAAAAAGCTGAATTAAAGACAAGTACGTATAACGTAAAGAAGTCGAGTTAATGTTTATTACTTGGATGACGTTTCGAGTCGAATGAATCGGATGTTGTATGATAAGAATAAGGTAACATAAAATGCTTAACGCTATAAATGCGTAGAATGAATATGGAATGATTGTTCTAAGTATACAAAAGACTGTATGACTTGGACGATAAGAATGAATCCTAAGGTATGACATTTAGTTGCCAGAAAGCCATAAGGAATATGAAATTGACTTAACGAACGTTATAGTTAATGGTTCGGATAAGTTAAGATGAATTTAGGTTGTAGTACAATTATAAACTTTGATGGTTGACATATGGGAGTTGGGCTAAATAATTCCTTCAGAGAGTGAAGGTATATACGAAACTGGCAACTGATCTAACTCACTATTATGGGCAGTGTAGATGAGATGAGAACTTGTTCGTTGGTTATTTGTGGGAAACCATTCAGAGTACCATATGGACTACTAGCAGAGACATGATGTGTGTTGAGTCCTAGGAGAGTTATAAGAAGAAGATAAGTAAGTAAATCATCAAAGATGATGAACGTATTGAGTAAGACATCTTCGTATGTCATGAAGCCATTAACCGGTAAAGTAAGTTGGTCGCGTAAACTTAGTTTATAAGAACGTGAACCCTAAGAAGTAAAGTTAATTAAACCAATGCGTAAAGTTAAGTATATGACTAATTGGTGTATGTGTTATTTCCTTATGTGCTACATAGGAATTGGAATGAGTAGTTCAGCGTAAACTATATAAGTTGTAGCTGTGCGTAAGGCAAGTTTCCTAACTTCATTCATATTTTAAATGAATACTAGTTTCTTAAACTTCTCAGATGTTGAACTTGAGAAGTTCTATCTATGTGCGAATGTGTGATATTTGTACAAGGTGGTAGAACGTATGAGGCCTTGTGCCACAATTTGAACACTTCGGTGTTTCTATAATATGAACTGTTCTGTGATTGAACTGTTCAATATAAGAATGTTTTTAGTTTATACATGAACCGTTATTGTTAAGTCTGTGCTATTGATTCTAGCCAGACAAAATGTGTATGAAAGAGAGTAGAGAATGAAAGTATTTCAAAGTGAATGTGACTAATATTTTAAAATGATGGGAATCGAGATTATTCCTATTATTCAAGCTGCTTCATAACCTTTGTTCAGTTATTGAAGTCTTAAAAGAATGTTTAAATTCCTGAAGTTGTTTTTTCAACTGCTATGACTTGCTGAGCAATTAAATGCTCACACTTATAAAAACATTTTCAGCGAACGATGTTAGAAGAACTTAAGGATCCCGTAAAGATCAAGCTGATCGGTATCCATAAGAAATGCCATTTATTATATAAATTAGCATGAAGATCAAGCGGAGAATTGTAATATAGAATGATTGATATTAAACTATAGAATAGTTTAATGAACGATGATGTATCCTTGGTGGCAGATAAAAGTCACTTGTGCAAGATGTAAAGAATAATGTAATTATCATTATTTGTAATAAAAGAGGTTATAAGGTTTTAGAACCTGGGATTTGAGGATGTATGTTGTTATATTTAGCTATATAATGATTTATGTTTGGAAGAAGATGAGATCATGATGTACGGAATCTGGATGTGAATATAGACCGGATTTTGGGGCATTACAGATTGGTATCAGAACTGATAGATTATAAACCTTAGGTGTGACTACCTAAGGCTATAATTATAGAGAGAAGGATAAGAAAATTGTTGAGTTAAACAATTAAGGAAGGAGATCACCATGTGATCATAGTAAATCGAAGTAACAGATGAGCTGTTAAACAATGGATGATTTGTAGCTAATGTTATAAATGAATGGTACTATGAAATAGTATGGGAAGAAGAACTCAGATTAAGTTGTAAAGGATAACATATGAATTAAAGAAAATTCATATTAAGTAAAGAGAAAGTTAGAAGTTGTAAGATTTCAATTGAGTTCTCATGTGATAGCTGAGTTGTATGAACCTTTGTATGGGCAGAGGTTTGTGCTTGGTGTAACAACCACTCGGTTTATTACAGTGATAATCATTGAAATTTGTCGTGCTATCAAGATGTATATGACGAGAAGGTGAATATTTTCTCATGTATATATTTGATAGGTAGAGAAGGTTAAGATAAGGTGCGAGTTCTTGAAAATCATACTTATGGTAAGTTCGTGACTCATAATCATATGGTATATTTTTGAAATTCTTAGTGTATGGATGTTTATGGTCTGTCTGGGATAGTTCTTAAACTCATATTATTGTGGAAAGTTCCTGAACTCATAATGTGTGGTAAGTTGATGGACTGTACTAAGGTACAGGAATGTGTGGACTGAAAACGAGTTATTTTCAGTAGACTTAGCATTGAAGGTGCTAGAGAAGATTAAGTATTGTCACAAGTAAGACAATGAAGGAAGATGGATGTAAGACCCCAACTTTTATGAATAAAGATAAATTTTCTATAAATATAATTTTTTGAATATTAAGGAGTGAATTTGATATAATGTTATAGTTGTGGGTAATATTTATAAATTTTGCAAAATACGCAAGTTATTATATTATATTCGATTGGTTTAGGAATATTCATACGACGGCACAATCATTGGTGGACCCCATAACGGAATTATTATCAGAATGAAAAAATGACAGAAATATCTTTTTATGAAAATAATAGCGGAAGTTTTACAGTTAACTGTTCAAATAACCGGTGTTAAAAGTACAATAATACGTGTGGTTGCATAGTAGTACACGGTATTGATTATTGATGCTTATGTGAGAAGTCACTCAGTTATACTCAATTATTGCTATAGTAATTGCTGAATCATATCTCTCATATTATTGATTCAATTAGTGTCACAGTATCATCTGCATAATATTGTATATTATTAAATCAATAATTGAGATGACAAAGTTATTAATATTATTATTTGCAATATTGACGATGTCTAGAAGTTCTGTCAAGGAGAGGTTTTGTCACCTAATTGCGCGCCAATAGGGAGAAATCCTTATTGGAAAGCCCCCTCTTTCCTTGAAACGACCCGGTTGTTAAATATTGTGAATTATAATAATGATGATAAATGTTGTTAAAAATATTAAAAGGATTTTTATGAAGTATTTGTGTAAATTTTGCTTATTATATAGACCCCCCATTTTCCCATTTTTTAAAATAATTGGTAGAAAGTTATTCAGTATATATATAATGGGACCCACCTGTGATGGTGAAATGTTGGTGGGAGGGGAACACGTGGGGCCCACGTTAGAAGAAGAAATTTAGGGGGGGGGATCTGAAGGAACTCACGGGTGGTGAGTTTTTCTTTATGGCATGTGTTTATATATATATTTATTATAAACTTTTGTTTTGTTTAACTATTATGTTAGCATTTGAAAAGTGGGCGTCTGGTGATCAACAAAGTTTAGCCCGTGAGTTTCCTACTGTTGATCCGTGAAATTTTTTCTAAATAGTATCCTTCCATTCTACTATAAATAGGATGCTTAGTTAGAATTGAAAATCACACAAGAATCAGAAAATTCTTCTTCTATAATATTGAGCGTATTTCTTTCGAGTTTTAGAAAGCTTTGAGCGTAGAAAACAATGAAAGTTTTCCTCAAGAATATCCCCACTATACCAATTGGAATACTCTTCTTTTCAAGGTAAGGGATGCTATTTTTGTTCAATATTCGCTTGAAATAATATTTTCTTCCATACTCATTTGGTTAAAGTTTTGGCTTCTATACTCCATGAAATTAGTAGAATATCCTTAAATTTTGCGTTTCATCCAGTATCTTTTTATGGAAATATTATTCTGAGCATTCTTGATAAATTTTAACTTTTTCATGCTAGAGTACTATTCACGGGTTACTGTTCACAAAGTACTATTCACTGGGTACTATTCACTCAAGTACTATTCACCCGGGGTACTATTCATGATAAAAATTGACTCTTTTTCGGTCCAAATCATTTTTGGTACAATATTATTCTTGAATTTTACTCCACAAAGCAGTATCATGTTGACAATTTGGACGTTATTGATTTCTGGATAAATTAAATTATAAATCTTTAAAAATTTATCCTTTGCTTTCATTTAATTGAATTCTTATATCATTGTCATCATCCTCATGCTTATATTATTATAAAAGTCATCTTTGGCCCGTAGTGCACAGATGGACTTGCTATGATTATGACCAGGGATTCTTCGGTATAATCATGATCGTAATGTTACAAATGATGTGGTAAAAGTCCTCATTGGCCCGTAGTGCATTGATGGATAGTTGTTGGCATGATCATGACCATTGATGAATACATGAATATCCTTGGGCCGTAGTGCATGGATAACTTGTGGTCGTGATACTAAAGAATATTATTGGCCATAGTGTAGGGGTGATTCGATGATGTGGATTATTTTTTAAGCTAAGTCTCAGCGATAAAAGTGATGAAAAACCTTTTAAATCATATAAGATAGTAGATATCATGCTCTAATTAACTCTTCTAATGGATTGCTTTTTTCGCTGCAGTTAAACTTGATGTTTGTTATATTTTATTAGTTTAACACTATTGAAGGCTAATGATAATTTATTTTGCATTATCTTAGTCATAATATTTCTCACTGGGCTAGTTGAGCTCACCCTTTTGCTTTCATTATTCTCTTCAGGAAATGAGAATATAGCTGGGACTAGTCAGGAAATGGAGTGACGGTCCAGATGTAAGCATTCGTAGTCCTCACTATTCTGTGAAATAGTGTGATAATAAATGTATTGAAGACTTATTTTGAGTTTGAATACTGTCTAGAAGACAATATTTGTATTAAAACTAACAGGTCATGTTGTATATTTAAGTTTGTATTTGTATTCTGTACCATGTATTTGGCGACTCAGAATGGGTGATGTATACCTATTTTGGGGGCGTCACATTTGGTATCAAAGCTTAGGGATATGATCCCTGGCTGAGATGTGAGATAAGAACTAGGAGGGGAGAGACGGGGAATTCTTTCGCTAGTATGACCTACCTAAGTTTATTTGGTATATAATTGGTTGGTCAGAATATAAGGATAATATGTTGCATTTGAATTAACCCTTGTTTTGTGGTAGTATTTGAAAATGACATCCTAGAATGTTGAGAATAGCAATGGAGCACATGAGACCATTGAATCACCAACGATCAATAACCAGGAAAATGTGCATCAGGAAGGCAATAATCCTCATGCAAACAACAACACTGACCAAATGATGAACGACGAAATGTTTAGGGGCTTTCTGCGATTCATGCAACAACAGGAGAGAGAGGCCCTTGTCCAAAATGCAGGTGGAAACACCAGCAACTCTCGAACGGTCATCGCTAAGCAGTTCAAGGAGCTAGGAACACCAGAGTTTATTGGAGAGCCAAAACCACTTAAGTCAGAGACGTGGATAAAGCAGATCACCAAGATATTTGATGTCTTGGGATGCTCCGAGGAGCAAAAGGTTCCCTTTGCCACCTTCATGTTGCGAGGAGAGACAAATTATTGGTGGGAATCTGTAAAAGCGACTCAACTCCGCCGACATCAAGATGACTTGGGAGAAGTTCTAAGAACTGTTCAATGACAAGTACTTTCCCAAAAGTATTCGTCATATGAAAGAGGTAGAGTTCATTAAACTGGAGCAAAACAACATAACCGTGTCGCAGTACAAAGCCAAGTTTGCCGAGTTGTCCCGGTTTGCGTCACACTTAGTTGATAATGAGGAGAGAATGACGCGGATGTTTTTAAGTGGTTTAAAACCCGAGATACGTTAATACCTTATCTCTCACAAACTATGTTTGTATTTAGATATTGTAAATAGGGCTCAATTATTGGAGCGCAATAATGAGTCATCTCAACAAAGAGAGAGCAGCCAACAAGTCGATAATACAAGTGGTAGCAGTCATCGAAGCAATGAAAACAAACGTGGAGGGAATCAACATGCCAGAAATGGTAACTAATTCAGTAGTAATCATGGCCAAGATAATAAAAGTGGACATTCCAAGAAGAGGAGATTCAACAACGATGGAAAGACGTCAGCACCAACACCCATTATTAAGGAAGGAGAACGACCACCTATCATATGCTTCAAATGCGGAGGGGAGGGACATATCAGTCCAAACTGTGCGTAGAAGTCCAAAACGTGTTATAATTGTGGAAGAGAAGGTCACATAGCTCGATTTTTTCGTTCAGAGAAGCCAAGTCCAGCTGGGATGGAGGCACCAAAGGCCGTTCCAGAAAAGTCAAAACCAGTAGTTCAAGGGAGAGCGTTTGTAGTAACCTCCCAGAAAGCAAGGAAACCGAACGAGGTCATCACGGGTAACCTTATCATAAACTCTAACGAAGTCTATACCTTATTTGATACCGGTTCTACCCATTCTTTTATTTCTCCTACTTGCGCTCAACGTTTAAATTTGACTCCGGAGAAATTAGACTTTGACTTATCTATTGAAACTCCGTTGGGAGAAACCTTCATTACATCCACTGTTTATAAGTCTTGTTTGGTTCAAATCGGGACCCTCAAATTACATGTCGATCTTATTTCATTGAAAATACTTGCATTTGACATAATTCTAGGTATTGATTGGTTAACTACTCATCACGCAAAAATTGATTATTTTCGTAAGGTTTTTAGCTTTCATATTCCTAACCAACATATTATGCAAATTCAAGCAACCAAACTATTAAAATCAATCACTATCATCTCAAGCCATAAAGTTATTCATTTATTGAAAAACGGATGTCAAGCTTTCTTAGTCCAGGTCACGGATTTAAACAAAAATACGTCAGTTTTGAATGATATTTCTATTGTTAATAAATTTCTGATGTATTCCTTGAAGAACTTCCTGGCCTACCCCCGGAGCGAGTAATTGAATTTAGTATCGACCTTGAACCCGGTATAAAACCCATTTCTAAAGCCCCATATTGAATGGCTCCTATTGAACTTCAGGAGTTAAAGACCCAAGTACGTCTCCTTGGGGTGCTCCTGTTCTATTCGTGAAGAAGAAAGATGGGAGTATGCGACTTTGTATTGATTATCGGGAGTTGAACCATGTCACTATCAAAAATAGGTACCCCTTACATCGTATTGATGACTTGTTTGACCAGTTGCAAGGTGCCAAATTCTTTTCAAAGATTGATCTTCTTCTCGGATATCACCAATTGAAGATTAAAACTGATGACATTCAAAAGACGGCTTTCAGAACTCGATACAGGCATTATGAATTCCTAGTCATGTCTTTTGGATTGACTAATGCTCATGCTGCCTTCATGGATATGATGAACCGAGTATTCAAGGAGTATTTGGATCATTTTGTGGTTGTCTTTATTGATGACATCCTCATATACTCCAAAAACCGTGAAGATCATGAGAACCATTTAAGGCTAATACTCCAAAAGCTTCGTGAAAACAAGCTTTATACCAAGTTGAAGAAATACGAGTTCTGGCTTGAGGAAGTAGCATTCCTTGGGCACGTAGTATCAAGTCATGGAATATGTGACACCTCCAAATCCGGACACATCAATCCCATAGATTTGGTGTTCACTGTCCAATTAAACTATAACTAACTACCCATAAATAAAGGATATAATTAAACTCAAAAGTTTAAACAATCAATCTCCCATTAAAGGGTTACATAATCTAAAATAAATCGCAGGTCATCTAACCTTTATTACAATCACCAGCGAAAAAATAAAACATGATCATAATTAAATTATTACATAAGCTTCATAAATAAAAAGATAATTTAAACGTCGTCGTCTAATCAAGCACTTTGTCCTTGCCTTTTCTTGTAGAAAGCTTTTCAAACTTCTTAACTTCATCTGCATTGTTTTGTGCAAGAGTGAACAAAAAATTGCTCACAAGAAGAATATACAACAACGTTTTATGAATAACAATTCATTGAGCTTTCAATGGTAAAATATTCTTACCGGAACAATAAACTTTAATTCAACAGCTATGAGTTCAAAAGAATAATGAACGTTAAATTAACAATAGATATTAACATCAAAGAATACATTGAGGGTCACAAGACCACGAACTATACTCTAGGTTTTCAAGTATTTCTAATTTAACCTTTAACAGTCTAAAAGACTATAATCATCATCTATGTCCTAGGTTAACAGTTATTTCTGTTGTAACCTTTAACAGTCTAAATGACTATATGGACCATCATCCCATACTCCAGGTGATCAGCCCTTTGTACTATGTATTGCACAAACATTTTAACGCTATTGCGTAGCTCTAAAATAATCCCCTTATATAGGGTTGTTCATCTCAACTTAGATTATCAGGTTCTGAACCAAAGGAAGTTTGGTTGGGAATTAACTTCAAGGAATTCTAGATTTTTAGAACGCTTATCAACCAAGTACTGGTTGAATCAGATAGGGACCAATAACTATTTAAGAGTTTGATTATAACATTTTCATGAACAAGGTATATCGATGAATCAATAAGAGCTAGAGTATTAACAATTCCTAAATTGAACAAATGTTATCATCGACAAAATGCTTTCAAAAATTGTGAGTACATAAGCAAGCCAAAGGGAGTTTGGTTTGGGTTGACTTCAAGGGTAATTTAGAGTTTCGAACATTCATCAACTAAGGATTAGTTGAGTTGGTAAAGAATCGCTAGGTAACTTAGAGCTCGGTACAATAATGTAAGATAGTACAATGACATTGGAGAACGAAGATTAAACAATAGTTATCAATAGTTGAATAAACACATTTCTTACAATAAACTTACAGATTTTGAACAACCAAAGTAATCTCATTTGGAATAAAGAAACAAGGATTAATTAACTTGCTCAACAATAAATGAGGGTTAAAGAACTTGAATAACAATAAATTGCCCAAAAAGAGATTAGAAATAGAGAACTTGTAAAAGTATATCATGACAGTGAAAAGTAACCTTGCTGAATAATAAAGTAGCAAAGGTTGGGGAACTTGCCTCTTGCATAAGCTATACAATTACAACTCACGTACTCCAATATCCTACACATACCATTAGGATTATCACATCAATTAGTTACATACATTAACCTAATAGATTCAATTATCATCTTAGTTACGTCATAACCTTTAGTTTAAGGTCTAACCATATTAATAAACCACATAACATGAATCCGAAAACTCACTAACACATATATAAGCCTTTTAGCATCCAAATCATATTTTCAACTCTTATTAATCAATACCACATTTCTCCTTAATCGAACTTAAAGTTCAATCAAGTGTTTAGGTCTTCCCAAGACTCATTGGTTTTATATTAATCACCTTCCATATCTTAGTGTTCATTTTCGAAATCACAAGTGTTAACATCACAAGACTTAGTTACCCTTCAATGTGTACACTAAGTCCTAACATATCGCATTCATAACTTATAAAACCTTTTACAACTTTGAAATTATCAATGACATGACATGGTTCTGTTTTAACGTCCTTATTACAAGCTTGTTACATTAATACATAATTAAACTAAGTTATAACGACATCCCAGGTCTGCAGCAGTAGTAGAAGCCACTGTCCCAAATCAGGGTATGGTGCATCTGCGCCGCCATACACAAGCACGGGGACCAGTAGCATAACTGCTTGCCTCAAGCCTTGCACAAGCAATCATCGCTACTGGTGCATGATGAGAAGCGTAAACAGATGATGACGATTCTGCTGCTTTTTTGCCCAACTAACACTTAATTTCACCCACAAGACAGTGAAATTAACATGTACAATTGATATAAAACTATCACAAACATGTTTCCTCACATATTCAACCACTTAGAATAATTTAACAACAATTTTAACTAATTTAATTCCTTAAATTTCATATTTTTATATAAAAACTCAATTTTTAACATCTTTTATAGAAATCATCACTGTGATCACTATTCTTGTCCAAATCACTTCATTCAAACTACGTTCTCTTCGTTTCTTAACGAACTAGCATAAACAAGACTCAATTTATAGTTTATCATACGAATTGACCACCAATATTGGTATTTACATAAGCCATATGACAAATACATACTATAATTTACTTTCTTCCTTTTTAACCGTAATTTGCACAACAAATTCTTATCTAAATGCAAACTCTAACATCATAAACATGTATAATCACAATTACCAGTTATATATCAACAATTCAACAAATTGAATTCACAGAACATAAGAAAATTTTGCCGTAAAACTCATATATACATATATATACATAAAATATAAAAATTATAGAGAAATACCTTCTTATGCTTAAACAATCCTTGCTAACCAACTGAATTTGCTTTGAAACTCTTAGGTTTTCTCAAATTTTCTCTCAATCTCTCTCTAGTTTTCTCTCAACTTCTCTGTTCCTTTCTCTTCACAGTATCAGTATAGGCCAACTCTTAATTAAGCGTAAAAATAAAACTTTCAGGCCATAATGCGTATACTAAATATATCAGTTACAAGGATATAAATGTATAAATTATAATTATATTTTATTTATTATTTGATTTATTTGATTTATATTATATTTATAATTCAAAATTTAAAAATTCCAAAAGCCATAAGGCTTTGTTTGGCAAAACTCTTTAAAATTTATAGACTTAATATTTTAAGTCTTGTTTGGCAAAAACTAAATTAAACTCCTTTACTTTATTTTAATAGACAATTCAGGTTTATAATCTATAATCACATATATTATTTATTTGGATTTCTATATCCCACATAAATCAAATAAATTATTTATATATACCATATTTTAAAAAAATATTCCACTTAAACAATTATCACAAAATTATAATTTCATTATAATTTTATTTAATAATTTAACACACCAATTTAAATTATTAAATTAAAACAACAATATAACATCTCATGTTATATTACAACTTTCTAAATTATAAATTAATTTAATTTAGAATATTATCTAATAAATTTAATTCATAAATATTTACTAATAATAACCACATCAATAAAATATTTATTTCATCAATTTCAACAATAAATACATCAAATAAATATTTAATATTACAATTTGAAATTTCGGATTGTTACATCCTTCCCTCCTTACAAGGATTCTGTCCCCAGAATCACAACTCAAACAATTAAATCGTCACATTTTTCCCTCCTTACAAAGATTCTGTCCCCAGAATCGAAGACACAGACTAAACAAATAACTCAGGGTAATTCTTCATCATTTCAACTTCGAGTTCCCACGTAGCATCTTCGATGTTGTGGTTCCTCCATGCCACCTTCACAGAAGGTATCACCTTATCCCTAAGCATTTGTTCTTTTCTGTCAACTATCTGGATAGAAATTTCCTAGTAGAATAACCATAACGGTTCGTACTTGATCACATGATTACAGTTGGGCTTGTTCGATCATATCACCGAAACATGAAAACATTATGAATGCGTTCTAACTGTAGAGGTAAGGATACCTCAAAACCATCTTTTCAACTTTATCAATGCTTCCTATACTATAACCGATTTATACCCAATATAGTTCGTCAAACTTACCACACTTTGGAAATTCAGGAACTTGCCATAATCATATGAGTTTAGGAACTTATCCTGGTCAGACCATAGGCGTCCATTCACTGAGGGGTTCAAAACATACCATATGATTATAACTCACGAACTCACCATATGCTTTAATTTTATGAACCGAACCTAATCTTAATATCATCTAACTTAATCTTAAAAACCTCTAACTATCAAATATATACATGAGAAAAGAATTACCTTTCCACCACATGTACATTGATAGTGCAATACCGTTATTCCAATGATTATCAATGTGATAAACCAAGTATATGCACAAAACCTATGCCCATACAAAGATTTGTACGACTTAGTTACCATATGAGTCCTTAATTGAAATCCCACCTAGCATATCTTATTCTTAACTTGCCCATACTTGCTCAATGCGGATTCCTCGTATGACATTATCGAAAACTTCTCGTGCGCTTAGCACGCCCTCCGATGTCTGGATTTTCTTTTAGTTTGGCAATCAATTTGTAAACGATATGACATACTTATTTCTAATTGTGTTCCACATGTTCTTGAAAACCTTTCTGAAAATTCGATGTAAATAGTGAATCTCGGTTCGACACAATTGACACTGAAACACCGGGCCTTGAAACAATTTCATTAACATATAACTTCGCACACTGATCGATAGATAATAACTTTGACATACCAAAAATTTATCACCATATCTTGCCACCAATAGTAATATCGAAGGCAATATATAATTTCGTGCTCCCTAATTGATTCAATATATAAATTTTATGCAAAACTCCATTTTCAATTCCTGGTATTAGCGAAACCTAGTTTCTTCCTTCTACTTTCAACTATCCTTCAGTATCGATTTTGAATTTAACACCCTCATCTTGGAGCTACTCTTCCTTTACTCTATCCCACAAAGCTGTACGGTTTTCCATCTGAATAACTTCTCCTTTGACTTTTCATATATCTTACCTCCTACCACAAATTTGTCCTTTCTATTATGAACCCATCTTGCACATTTAACAAAAATAACTACTACCTTTTTCCTTAAGACGTCGGCAACCACATTCATTTAGGATTTTGCAGTCATAATCCTTGAACAACTTTAACTATCATTTTAAACACATGCTTAAATATCTCTGTAAGAGGATATACTTTAGACACTTATGGTCTGTTTATATCTTACACTACTTTCCCAAAAATAACATCGTTAAATCCTCAGGGCAACCACTACTACCTCTACTCTGAATCATGAGTCAGATACCCTTCTTTCATAAAAATTTTAACTAACGCGATGCGTATAAAATGACCCTGTCGTTCTGCCTAAACACACAGCCTCACATATTGTATAATGCATTGCTATACAACACAAAATTTACTGTACTATCTGATAGAGACATCACAGGTGTAACTAAAAGAATAAAATACTACCTTTGACTTCCTCAGAGTCTCATAAATCAATTCGGGAATAAATCCATTGTCACCACGTGGCCTTTAATACCAATACGGAAATTCTACACATCCACATAAAAGGAATCATTATTCACACTTTTTATATTTAAGGAATAGTTTAACTCTTCCCGAAGCGAACCTAGTTTCTAAGAAAATTCATTAGGCATAAATTAACAAGTGGCACTTGAATTAAATAACACATAGTCATACAAATAACTGATCGGAACCATACCTTGCATTCATACTCAGACGCCATGTTGGATGATTATTCTGGTTGGTCGACTCTACGTGAGTGACTCTACAATAACCAAATTTTACCACCCCCTTGCTTCCACTTGTTTTTCCTGCTGCTTTCTTTGGGCACCCTCGAGCTAAGTGCTCCTTTGATCCACACGTGAAGCAGGCTCCCTTCCTCGGTCTTGAACATTTTGGTGCAATGTGACCCTTCGAGCCACAATTAAAGCACACCCTTTTTCCCTTCAAACAAACACCTACATGTTTCTTTTCGCAGTTTTTACACGCCTCCACCTTCTTCTTTTCCTTTCCTTGCTGATTTGTAGCGTTAATACCATTATTCCACTTTCTTTTCCAAGCGTTACCGGTATGGCTATCCCACACCTTATCATCTTCACTCTTCTTTCCCTTTTGCTATTGATTGTATGTCAGCGTATTTTTGGAGAGTTCTCATTAATAAATATTAATGATATTAGGTTTATTTAATTATTAAATTAAATAAATGATGGTAAAATGGTTTTATTGATTTTAAAATCATTTAAAAATGAGAAAAGTGATATAAAAATATTTTAAGTTATAATTAATGACTTTTAATATTTTGATGATAATTCCATTAATATTTAAATATTAATGATGATGGTTTAAAATGATTTTAATTACTTTAAAAATTATTTAAGTAGAATATTAGTGATTTAAAATATTTTAAGTTATTATAAATAACTTTAATATTTTGATAAAGTATGTCATTAATATTTTATATTATTAAATATTAATGATGATGGATTTATTTGATATTTAAATCATTTAACAATGATTTCAGTGTTTAAAAAATTATTATAAAATATAATAATTGTTAGAAAATTATTGAAAGCTTCTGAAAAATATTATAAATGATATTTGACTTATCTAAAATAATATTGAAACTTATGTAATAGAGTTTAGTTGACAATATAAGTGTTAATTATCTATCGGATAGGGTGACCAAGATTACCGAGAATAGTAATCAAGTCCAACCGAATCTAACTAGTTAGAGTTGAGAAGTGTTTATACAGGTTATAAATACTAATGTGACTATGTGCTAATGTGCCTAGGAGAAAGATTGACTATAAATTATAGTATTGTGTGTTGTGAAATTTTGTGCTAATTGAAAGACCGATGTTGTGATATAGGTCTTGTGAACGTAGATAAGTATATTGTGTAACAGTAATCAACAGAGAATGCAAGTTTCCTAACTTAACCTTGAGTTATATCTGTTCAATTATCATGGTGGTTAATTATTGTTGATTAGACCACGTCCAATAATTTATTGTTGATTATTCGCAGTTAGTTCATGTTTATTAATTCAAATTGAATTAGTGACTCTGAGAATATATATTTAGAGAATAATTGTTATTGGATGTTCATATCCGTAGAAGCTATTAGTGATTGCAAATAGTACAGTCAAATTCTGTCTATTGTTAAGTCGTGTTGAGAAATGTCTTAGCCAATTGTTCTGCCAAGACAAACATTTATTAGAACTTGACAGGTTGGAGAAGAGAAGAGAAGAGAATTCAATTATTATTGATAGATTAATGCCAATTGTTTCGGCTAGATCGAAAAAAAAAACTTGATAGGTTTGAGAAGAGAAGATAAGAGAAGTGATTAGAAATTGAAATCATTGTATTTCGTTGTTAAATTAAATTCTGATTCAAAGACTGAGAAGAACAACCTTTTATATAAAGGGAACATATTTGGTCGTATATTCGACCATTGCACGCGTTTTGAATATTATTCATAATATAGGGTATAATGAAGCAGATCATTTGTTATACTTGTAGAGGGGTATGATTTAATCTTTATGGTTTTCTGATACACCAGAGTATATCAATGTAAATCTTTGATAGTTACTCGAGAAGAAAAGTTCTACATCCTTGGAATCACTCAGCATAAACTCTGGAAAATATTTCCATACTGTTATTTGGGTATATCAGAGTAAATCTTTGATAGTTACTTAAGAAGAGAATTTTAAGATCTTGTACGATCATTCATCATAAACTCTAGAGAGTATTTCTAAATTGTTATTCAATAGAATATCGTAGAAACTTTGAAAGCATTGTATACTTTCGCTAATTTGTTGCATAGGTTGCGAGGAGATTAGTTAGAGAAGAAAAAATTGTTCAGTTATTTCAAAGTTCCCCGAACTTTGGAGTCATTCTATCTAATTAGATAGTCTGTTGTTTTGATTCTTATACATTTATTGTATATCTTAACTTGCAGGCAAATTTGTTGCCCACCCTTGCTAAATAAAACATTTCAGCTAGGGACAAAGAAGTCAGAGGAGATGTGAAGATAAAAGGCAAAGGTGATATGATGTGATAACTGTGTTTAACATATATATTATGTTGTATTTGTAAACCCTTTATGTATATCTAAAGGGTATGTTTGTAATATAAAGGTTAGATAACCTGGGACGAATGTATTAACTATATCAGTTAATGTGGTGTAATATTTTATTCATCAATGAATGGGTAGTTAGATGTAAATTATATTGTGGATCGTGAGCACCAAACTCGGGGGGTCAGGTAACCCAGATTTGGGGGTGTCACAGGTTGGTATCAAAGCTGTAGTGACCAAGGTGTCACAAGTTGGTAGCAGCACTATAGGTTATAAACCTAAAGTGGGGGAGGGGGGGGAACCCTAGGATTATAACCATAAGCGAGATAGAGAAAACTCATTTAGAGTACTAAGTGAGGGATTGCCGAAATATATCAATAGTGAGATATGTGGTCGCATAGTGAGAGAATTTTATACTGGTGAAGTACTAATCAAGTTATTTAAACTAATATTAGGATGTCTGGAGAAGACGAAATGAGTACAGAAGTGCTAGCGGCGGTGCAACAGTGCCAGTAGTCGAGGTGCCAGTGCAAAGCGAGTCAGTTGAAGAGGTGAGAAAAGATGAACCTATGATCCATCTCGGGGGTGATCATTATGATTGTCCCGAGATGTATCTGAGTGGTGATGAGGAGGCGGAGTCCGAAGAAGCTAAGGTGGAGAAAGAGAGTAAGACCAAAGTAGGAGGACCAGATCAATTATCTGCAGAAGTCCAGGAAATCCGAAGTAAAGTATTTCTCTTGGAGGAGATATGGAAGACGGAGCGAGCATTATGCAAAATGACAGAAGAATGGAACGAGTTAAAGACGCAGGTGGATAAGATGAAGACTGAAGGTGGTGGATCATCTGAAGGAACAATTATGAATGGCAAGAATAAGAGAAAGAGGGATCACAACAGTGATAACTCTAAAAAATTCAAACCCGAAGAAGAAGAAGAAAGTCTGTAGTAAGTATGGGAAGACTCACGTGGGAGAATGCATGATGTGGAAGAACGTGTGCTTTAACTGTAAGCAGGAAAGACATATTTCCCAACATTGTCCTAAGCCGAATATGAGAAAGTGTTTTTCTTGTGGGAGAACGGGACATGGATTCAACAAGTGTCCTGACAAGAAGAAGACTGGTGAAGGGAGTGCACGGTAGATAGCTTAAGTTTAAGTGATAATATCTTTTGAAAGTTTGTGATATTAATGGTTGTAATATCGAGAACGATGTTTGAACATATGTAAATATATATGTTTGTATGAGTGAAATCTTTATTTTCTATATGAATATAAGATTAAGATTAATTTGTGAGTTCTTAAAACTAATACTTATGGTAAGTTCATGACTCATAATTATATGAGATGTTTTGAACCCCTCAGTGAATGGACGTCAAAGGTATGACTAGGATAAGTTCATAAACACATATAATTGTGGCAAGTTCCTGAACCCCTAGGTGTGGTAAGTTTGATGAACTGAGAATAGTTGTGTGTGAATGGAGAATTATGACTTTTTGTTTAAAGTCAGAGAATTACTGTTAGGTTTGTAATATTCATGTGCGCAATCAAATTGCAAAATAATGCGGAAGCGTGTAAAATCAGAGTTTAAAAAAATTTACAAACCATATACCCGGATCACCCTTTATGCACAATTATTAATTAAACGAAAAGATAAAGAATAAAATCATACCCTTGAAGATCGAGCTTCCTCAGGTACAAGTTCACCTCCAAATCCTTTCGCGTTCAACTTGAATCCACCGGGGTTTTATTCCTTCCTTTGATCAACGTTAGCTACCCATATGTTTGGCCTCTAGAGGTGATCCACCAAGGAAGAAGAAAATTCAAGAAGAAGGGGTATTGGCTCAAACCCTAGTTTTTCTATCTCTATAGAAAGGGTGTACTCTCCCAACAATTGGAATTATGTCGTATGTTGAAAAAGTCAACATCCATCCCACCCATAATAAGACTCCTCTTATTTATTGATGTGGGCAACCCTCCTTAACAATTAAGAAATTGGGTTTTTTTTAATTAATTAAATTCTTTTAATTAATTAAGCTCCCTAATCTTATTAGGGATAATTAATTAAACTCCTTTAACTAATTTAACCTCCTAATCTTATTAGGAATAAATGAGAGTACTTATATTAAATTAATTCCTAAACTCTTTTAGAAATTAAAATAATAATAATTGTAATAATATTAATAAGACTCCTCTTATTAATTTATATTTAATATTTCTAAAATATTAAATAATAATATTAAGCTATTTAATTTATTCTATCACCATAGATTAAATTAAATATACATAATATATTATATTACGATTATGCCATTAACTTCTTAAATAATTATTCTTCCTTTTTATGGTGTGACCCTTTAGGTTCTCCATATTAAACCCCATTGTGAATAAATCAATTAGAACAATTCTAATCTTATTTAAATAAATAAATTAAACAATTAATTTATTTAAATAAATAATATTTATTCTACAATAGGATAAGCCTCCCTAGCGATCAACGACTTTCCAAATAATATAGATTTCAACATTAATCATTAAAGAACCTTTGAGTAAATAGTTACTCAGACAATTCAATCCTTCCACCATACAATGTCCCAATTAAATATAAGACATGGAATTTTGTCAAGTCTTATTTTATTTAATTATATGTATTTCGATCCTTAAATGCACAACTCAAATAATGCAAATTAGAAACTCCTTTCTAATTTCATTTCGCTTAACCCAAGGACTACTTTGGGTTGTCATTTATCGAATCACATAGGACATTTCTTCTTTTATTAGAAGTGGTAGATTCTTTATTGATCATACATTATCTCCATGTACAACTTATTATACCCAAACATACCCTTTGATATACCCTAAGGGTCTTAAGGAATAAGTCAAAGTATAACTCATCATACACAAGATACTATGATGATCTCAAGTCCAAGGATTACTCAGACTACTATCACTACAGAATTCCTATTGACAGCAAAAATAAAACTCCATTAGGTATTCCTTAGCGAGCCACGTTCGGTGAACTTATTCTCTAATAAGCACCTACATACTCGCGCTTTAGTGTCTCCACATAAATGATTATGAGATCAATCATCCTCATCCAATGAGCAAGCAACGTATGTACCAATCTATCCGGATTCACTAATCCCCAATTTAGTAATCCAACAATTGGGAACTATTTTAGTTTTAAGCTTTCTAAGAATTCAGATCTCATTAGAATGATCATCATCATTATTCTAAAAGCATTGCTTAAAACTATGGGTTTATCACATATTATAAAACAAAGATCATGTAGATAATTAAAAGCCTTTAATAAATTAATACTTTTTATTAATAAATGAATAAGATTGTTACAAAGTATATGCTTTATCATCAAACATGATTGGCTTGTGTGCATACTACTTTCAATCTCCCACTTGCACTAAAGCCAATCGTCATGGTATCTTATACTCTTCTTCTCTAAGTGACGATTATCTCTTCGTTGGGTAAGCTTTAGTTAATGGATATGTAATGTTGTTCATGAGAGTCCACTATCTCTATAGTGATTTCCCATCTTCAATGATTCTAATAATCAAATGAAAGTGCCACAACACATGTTTAGATCCAAGATGAGACTTAGGAACTATTCCTAGTTACGTAATAAACTTTTAATCCAAACAATCAACTTCATAAACTTCATTTATAGCTATATACTTTGTCTTTATCACTAAACCAAAGAACTCTTTCTTTGTTTGGAACCTTTCCAATTCACTGCACCACTGTTCAAGATAACGCTTTACCTTAAAGTGGATTTTTCTGTCATGTTGGTCTGTCTGAAAAAACTTGAGTCTGTTAAGCCCTCTTGTTTTAATTAAGACCCACCATGAATATGATCACATCCTTAGTGCTGGTTAAGAACTTTAAGATGTTTTTCACTGACTCATAGTGAACTTCTCCAGAATATGACCGATCAACATCAGGTCTTGTATATTTCATTGCATACATGATTGTCACTCATGCGACCTCTCTTTTCAGGAGTCTGTGGGGACTATTAAGAGAGATACACTCCATAGCTCATCGACATGAGACATCTCTTGGAGTTTGCCATGCTAAACAACTTTAGAATCAAATGAATATACATTATTGGGTTAAGTTGAGCATCCTTTTAAATCTATCTATATAGATTTGCATCCCCAATAATGATACTCTTCCCAAATCATTCATGGAGGAATGTTTAGACAACTTTATCTTTACTGATTGTAGCATTAGTATGTCATTCCTTATCCGTAGTATATCAACATATAATATTAGGAATGTCACGGTTCCTCCCATCGCCCCTTTGTACACACTAGAACTCTTACCTTATCGTATGTAACTCTGGATCATCATCTTCTATGATGCGTACCTCATCATCATCATCCATGATGAATCCATACCTCCTAGGTATCTTCGGTACTATTCCAGATTTATGATTCGGTTGTGGTACAATAGGTCCATCTACAGGTTCCTCTTATTTGACTTATGGTGTTTTGTGGATTATGAACTCTTCAAGATTTATAATCCTCACACTAGCCCCTTCAATGATAAACGCCTTTATCTTAGAAGGCAGCGTGTTTCGCAACAAACACCTTTTTGCTAAGTAGGATTATAGAACATATACCCTAAACTTACTTTAGGATGTCCCACAAATCGACACTTGTCAAATCTTGTCCCAAGCTTATCCTTTGAAACCTTTTCACATAAGTTGGACAACCCCTCATCTTAACATACTTAAGATTAGGAATCCTCCCTGTCCATAACTTTTATGGAGTCTTGGGGCCGGATTTTGAGGTTACCTTTTCCGTAGATACGTAGCCATTTCTAGGACATTATTCCAAAAAGATACTCGAATGTCGGTAAAATCATTATGGACCGTACCATGTCCAACAAGGTATGATTTTTCCTTTCAAATACATCAATCAATTATTGCGTATCAGGATGTGTCCATTATGAGAAAACCATTTGAGATGATCTAGAAACTTATTGCACAAGTATTTATTCCTTGATCCAATCAAAGAATCCTAATACTTTGCCAATTTGTTTCACTTTTAAATTCTTTGAACCTTTCAAATAATTCACAATTGTATTTCAGCAAATACACACATTCAACTCTTTGAATGATCATCTCCTTTTCTTATACTAATTTGTTTAATATGCAAAATTATTTTCATGTAAGTCAAGTATACAAAATTTATTAAGTAATATTCCAGTTCTATACAAAACATTATTATTATAAATAGAACAACAATTGTTCTTAATTATAATACCAAAGATTTATTGTCCAACAATAAAATGGAAATAATGTTTCTAACAAGAATTGGAATACAATAACAACTTATTGACTTAATAGATTTGCCCGTAGGGAGTGCTAAACTATAAGTTTCTATAGCTAATGCAGCAACCTTTGCTTCATTTTCCACACATAGGATTACTTATCTTTGTTTAACTTTCTACTTCTGCTTGGTCCCTTCATAAATCTATATTTATGATAACCAAAGTCGGTATCCAATACCCAAGTAGAACCTTGACTTAAAGAAAAATTTATTTCAATCATGAACAAAATCGATTATGAACCGAAACTTCACTAAGCTTCTTTGGTTAGCCTCGCAAGATGCTTCTCGCAGATTTCTTTCCGGTGTCAAAGCTTATTGCAAGTGGAAGCAAACTCCTTTGCTATCCGTGATCGCTTTTGCTCTTATTATCCTTTGTTTACGCCTTTCTATTTACCTTCTTTGAATCGTTCTTCTTTTCGGAAGATCCTTTGGCCCCTACCAAGAAGACATGGTCCTTTTGGTTGGATAATGACTCTCAACATTTTCAACACATGTTAAGCAAATCAAGAAAGTCGATATATATAGCTTGTTCATATGAAAATTCACAACAATTGTGAAAGGAGTCCAGGGAGTGAGTACGAGGATCAAATCTTGGCTCAACTCTCCATCCATGACAAAACCAGTTGTCCTAATTGATCAATCAAATTGATTATGTTAAGAACTTTTTATTCTGCATTTATAGTGCTATTGGCCATTCTAGATCGGAAGAGCTCCTTAGATATCTAATATCTATCACCCCTACTTTCCTCACCATCAACTACTTGATGTGCGGGGAATATAGTAGGAGCATCCATAGTTTCATCGCCGACGTCAAGCTCGTTACTCATGGATGCGAGCATGATGCATCGAAAGCCAATCAGTGCATCATCTTGCCACTTTCTAAAAGTAGCAATCTCTTCCTCAGAGGCATTGTCTCGCAACCATTGCAGGGATAGGCGTATTAAGGACATAAGATAGCTTTTCAGCCATGAGAACTATTCTCAAATTTCCTTAACTTATCCGTTTAATTTGATTCGTTAATTTAGCATCTAATATGCTTCGTGATGATAGTAATTTTAGACATTGTAAAATTACGTAAATGAATTTGTAATCAACAACATTTTAACATACATTCTTTTATTAATTACCAAAATAAATTAGGTCTTGTTTTAAATTGGTATCTCCCACTATTTTCTTCAAACTATATTACCTCACTTATATAGTTCGGCAAAATCTAATTAAAGATTTGCTAGTGAGAATAAGGATCTCATTTCAAATGTATATAGCCTTGTGGTGACACAACAAACTATATATAAATAAATAGGTAGACAACTTTTGTCAATTACATCAACTATGCAACTCCTTGTATTTTGCCTCTTAGATTATTTTGATCAAGTGGTGGCACATCCGAATCAAAATTATCCAAGTTAAGTCCGACCTAACACTCCATATATTCAAAAAGAAAAATATCATCCTTGTGGTGACACAACAAAACAATATTGTTCAATTTTCTTTATAAGCATCAAATGTGATAAATTAACATCTTAAATACTTAATACTTGCCTTGTGGTGACACAACAAACTCATATTAAATATTTAATACTCTATTAATTTTATCATGCTAGAAGGCTGACGTTCGATATTCCAAATATCTTTGAACGCTTAGGACTTAATATAAAAATTGAGGGGTTTGTTATTAATTTGTCTCATCTTGTTTTAATATGGCATTATATATATATATATAAATACGCGTCATATTAATGAACATACGAAGCATGTTTGCATAATATATAATATATATAGTATAAGCATGCACATATAGAATACTATATATTACTACCGGATTGATTATGGACTTTTATTCTAGTTTGGTTCACTAGAGCCACCAAGTGAACCAAAAAAGGTCAAACCCTAGGAGTGCAGGAAATAATATTTAAATATAATCATTACATTTAAACCCGGGCTCCATTACAAGCGGGTCTTCAAGCGCTCCTTGCTCCTTGATCTCTAATTTTTCAAAATTAATTCTAACTATTCCTATTACAAAACTATTTAAAATAAATAGAAACCTTGATCGTGATCGAGGGAAGTACATAGGAGGAGATAGAATTTACATTAAGAAAAATTAGAGAAGACGAAATACGCAGAGACCCATTTAATAAAACCCATACATTCATGCATCCAACTAAAATAAAATCCAATCACATTCGTCAATAGTCCATAATCAATCCCATTTATTATCATACACATCACCATACGCATCAATAAATAACATTCATCTCATGAATAATAATAAACATTTAATATATATATTGATATCATTTAATGGGCAAAATTAGTTAGTATAAAATCTATTTTTGAATTAAAATAAACTCCTTTATTTTAATCCAAATTTAAATCAAAATAAAACTATTTTATTTTAATTTATCCAATTTTGAATAAAATAAACTATTTTATTTTTAATCAAAATTTTAATCAAAATAAACTCCTTTATTTTAATTAATTATGGAATCCAATTCCATATATATATAAAAAAATCTTTAATTAAAGGAAACACGGATATTCTTTCCTATTCACAAATAAACTCCTTTATTTTGAATAATATGAAATCTTATTTCATATTTAAATAAACTCCTTTATTTAAGGAAATTAGGATTCTCTTTCCTATTCACAAATAAACTCTTTTATTTTGAATAATATGAAATCTTATTTCATATCTAAACAAACTCCTTTATTTAAGGAAAGATGGATTTACTTCCTATTCACAAATAAACTCCTTTATTTTAGGAAAAATAAAATCCAATTTCAACTCCAATTAGTTATCATGGAATCCAATTCCAACTCTAATTAGTTAGCATGAAATTCTAATTTTAAAATTAAAATAAACCTATTATTTTAAAATTAAAATAAACTTTTTATTTTAAAATTAAAATAAACCTTTTTATTTTAATTATAAAATTATTTTTGGAGAATATATATATATATATAACTATTATATATATATATATATAATTACCGTATATATATATTGAATATATATATATATATGGTAACATGGCCCTCGATTTCCGTGCGTAACTTTGAAAAAAAAATCAGATTCCTTCCTAGATTTCAAATGTTACGGTATATATATATATATATATATATATATATATATATATATATATATATATATTATAAAAACGTGGAATTACATGTAACTTGTTTGCAGGATATTTATATAAGCTTCCTGTCAACAATTCTTGGGCCACGTGAACTTACATGTATTCGGTATTAATAAAAAAAAAAATGGATTACCGAATTTTTTTTTTTTTTTTTTTTTAATAAATTTTATACAACAAAATTATGCCCAAAAAATTGTTCTAAACACATATCAATATACATATCAAATTTAAAATAATTAATAATTCGCATAAAGGTTTGGCTCTGATGCCACTGTTAGGTTTGTAATATTCATGTGCGCAATCAAATTGCAAAATAATGCGGAAGCGTGTAAAATCAGAGTTTAAAAAAATTTACAAACCATATACCCGGATCACCCTTTATGCACAATTATTAATTAAACGAAAAGATAAAGAATAAAATCATACCCTTGAAGATCGAGCTTCCTCAGGTACAAGTTCACCTCCAAATCCTTTCGCGTTCAACTTGAATCCACCGGGGTTTTGTTCCTTCCTTTGATCAACGTTAGCCACCCATATGTTTGGCCTCTAGAGGTGATCCACCAAGGAAGAAGAAAATTCAAGAAGAAGGGGTATTGGCTCAAACCCTAGTTTTTCTATCTCTATAGAAAGGGTGTACTCTCCCAACAATTGGAATTATGTCGTATGTTGAAAAAGTCAACATCCATCCCACCCATAATAAGACTCCTCTTATTTATTGATGTGGGCAACCCTCCTTAACAATTAAAAAATTGGGTTTTATTTAATTAATTAAATTCTTTTAATTAATTAAGCTCCCTAATCTTATTAGGGATAATTAATTAAACTCCTTTAACTAATTTAACCTCCTAATCTTATTAGGAATAAATGAGAGTACTTATATTAAATTAATTCCTAAACTCTTTTAGAAATTAAAATAATAATAATTGTAATAATATTAATAAGACTCCTCTTATTAATTTATATTTAATATTTCTAAAATATTAAATAATAAATATTAAGCTATTTAATTTATTCTATCACCATAGATTAAATTAAATATACATAATATATTATTACGATTATGCCATTAACTTCTTAAATAATTATTCTTCCTTTTATGGTGTGACCCTTTAGGTTCTCCATATTAAACCGGTTATGAATAAATCAATTAGAACAATTCTAATCTTATTTAAATAAATAAATTAAACAATTAATTTATTTAAATAAATAATATTTATTCTACAATAGGGATAAGCCTCCCTAGCGATCAACGACTTTCCAGATAATATAGATTTCAACATTAATCATTAAAGAACCTTTGAGTAAATAGTTACCGTACAATTCAATCCTTCCACCATACAATGTCCCAATTAAATATAAGACATGGAATTACTGTCAAGTCTTATTTTATTTAATTATATGTATTTCGATCCTTAAATGCACAACTCCAAATAATGCAAATTAGAAACTCCTTTCTAATTTCATTCTGCCTTGGCCAAGGACTACTGGGTTGTCATTTATCGAATCACATAGGACATTTCTCTTCTTTTATTAGAAGTGGTAGATTCTTTATTGATCATACATTATCTCCATGTACAACTTATTATACCCAAACATACCCTTTGATATACCCTAAGGGTCTTAAGGAATAAGTCAAAGTATAACTCATCATACACAAGATACTATGATGATCTCAAGTCCTAGGATTACTTGTACTACTATCACTACAGGAATTCCTATTGACAGGCAAATAAAACTCCATTAGGTATTCCTTAGCGAGCCACGTTCAGTGAACTTATTCTCTAATAAGCACCTACATACTCGCTTTAGTGTCTCCACACAAATGATTATGAGATCAATCATCCTCATCCAATGAGCAAGCAACGTATGTACCAATCTATCCGGATTCACTAATCCCCAATTTAGTAATCCAACGATTGGGAACTATTTTAGTTTTAAGCTTTCTAAGAATTTAGATCTCATTAGAATGATCATCATCATTATTCTAAAAGCATTGCTTAAAACTATGGGTTTATCACATATTATAAAACAGCATCATGTAGATAATTAAAAGCCTTTAATAAATTAATACTTTTTATTATTAAATGAATAAGATTGTTACAAAGTATATGCTTTATCATCAAACATGATTGGCTTGTGTGCATACTACTTTCAATTACAACTTTTGTTTAAAGTTGTGTTGTTAATCCTGATATTTATGAAAAAAGGATAGTTGTATATGTTAAGTACTAAATGTACTGTTTGCTATTTGAATAAATATGCGATTATATGAGAACTTTGTGTTAAATTCTTATTTTGTGATTAATAAGAGTTGGTATAGAGAAAGAGAATTAATATAAGATTTTTATTTAAATCAGATAATGCCGCCTAGACAACATAATCGAAATGAAAGAGAAGTGCAGTCTGTGAATAATGAAGGAGGTCAAGCGGACCCGATCCAAAATTTTGTGGACATGTTAGCCCAAGCTATGGGAAATAGAGCTCCAATAGAAAAGCGAGAGAAAGAAATCAGCCAGCCGATAGATTGGCTAACTTTAAGGACTTTAACGCGGTAGGACCGCCAGAATTTAAGGGAACTACGGATCCGATTGAAGCCCAAACTTGGGTTAAGGAGATGGAGAAAGCATTTATTATTGCGAGAGTGGCAGAAGAGCAAAAGACAGCTTTTGTAACTTATTTGATGAAGGGAGAAGCCAACTGTGGAAAGAATCATCCAGGACTTTGTCTGAAGAAGAAGGGAATTTGTTATAATTGTAGGTAAGAGGGACACATGTCACCTAATTATCCCAGTCCAAAGAAGATACAAGGTTGTTATGCCTGTGGATCAACAGATCATCTGGATCGAAATTGTCTGAAAAGGAATAGGGAGAAGTGGAGTGCTAACAAGGGACCCAGTAGCAGAACCTTGGCGATTAAAAAACATGCTCAGCCAGGGAGACCAACAGCCCGTGCATTTAATATTACGGCTCAAGATACAGTAGATGCCCAAGAGGTGGCGATAGGTAATGTTTTCGCTTAATAACTTAATTACGCGAGTAATCTTGGTTAGATATCGCTGTGAATTGTTTTCTTTTATGGATCTAACTCACAGGTTAGAATATAAGACACAAATTAATATTGTGTTGATAAAAATGAATTAATGATACAACTTTACAAGATTGTAGGGAGTAAGGAAGCGGTGATTCTGAGGACGGAATCCTTTTAAGGGGGGTGAATGTGATAACCCGAGATTTTGAATAATCCGAATTTTACGAATAATTTTTTTTATTTAATATTAATATTGACTGTTAATATTGTGTTGTGTATTTGTGATACGAGTTTAGAGAATGAGTCAATTTGTGTGTTGACTGAGAAAATAAGAGTAGAGTTGTGCTTAACTGAGAATAGAAACCCTAACCCTAAGTCTGGATAGGGATTCGATAGAAAAGACAGTTATTATAACTGTATCGTTGAGTACGTGTTTGTACTATATAGAATTTTGATCAGTGATTGATCGGGTAGGGTATAACATTAGTAAACCTAAATGAGAGATTAGAAACCCTAATCTCAGGTTTAAAAACCCTAACGTACTGTTAGGAACCTTAAACGAAAGTCGGAAAACCCTAATTTCATTTTTGGGAACCCTAAACCCTAATTAGGAAACCCTAATTGGGATTATCAAACCCTAATGGTGAGAATTAAGGAGAATGATGTTAATTGACTAGAATACCCATAAATTTATAAGAGAAATTACGAAAATACCCTTTTAGGGGTGAAAAGACCAAAATACCCCTTAACTTAAAACTTAAGTTAAGAAATTCTAGAATGTAGTGAATCACCAATGTTAGGTATTGACCATGCGCCTTAAAATCTCAACAAATTTAATCCAAATGGACACCTAGCATTGCTTAGATTCATTGTATCTACGATATAAGTGATTTTGGAGAGAGAAAATTCATAAAACCTAAACCATTTGCCAACTAGCTCTCAACAACTCTTTTTCTCTCTACATATCCGAAAATTCTAAGTGTTTCAGTCACCTAGTAAGCCCTTAGATCATCAAGATCAGTAGAAGAAAACAAAGATCAAAGATTGGCAAGAAGGTATAGACCCTAATTTGATTTTTGATCTTATATGCTTAGTTAAATTTTGTGTTTATGTGTTTAGATCTTTGTTATAGGATGTTTTATGATGATCTATGGTAATATACCATAGATCTATAGCATCCAAATGCATTAAAAGTGAAGTTTTCAAAACTGTCCATGAACCCTAAAAGTGTTCTTGCAAGCTAATGTCAGTGGCCTTAGATCCTTATATGTTAATGTTTTATGTTGTTTTAAGTTTTAGATTTGTAGTCTGACATGAGGACTGTAATTTGGAAGTGGAATCATAGCTATTCCATGTCCAGATTACAAGTTATTGATGGTCAAAGAGAGTTGACCGAGCATGGCCAACACTTTCTGGGTAACCCAGAAAGTGTGCAACCAGCGTCTAACAACACTTTGCTAAGCCAATAACTGTCAGTTTTTATGTGATATGTAGATGTTGTTGTATACGTGTTGTAGCCTGCTAGATGGAGTATGAATCCATGCCTTAAAACCCCTTAAACAACAACTATGTTGGATATATGAGATGGTCAAAGTAGCCATCCGAGACTGATTTTGAGTTTCTGGAATTTCCAGAAATCGTATGAACAAACCCTCTGACAGGGTTTGACCGGATCATATCTGGAGATTTAGATCTTGTTGGACTGAGATTATGTTATGTATTTGTTCCCTGTCATGTGTACTACCTATTTCGACCATAAGAATAACGAACGAATGACCAGAACACCAAATTAATGTAGCTTGAAAGTGGTACCTTGAGACTGTTTGGGTTTATGGGTAACCTAGATAACCCAGATGATGTCTGACAGCTACTTTGGGGTATTGGATCTTGCTGGTAGATTAAGTTACATAAACACTAGAAGGTCGAGTTTCAAGCAAGCCCAAAACATGAACGTACAGAGAATTACAACCGGTCAAACCGAGACCCTCGAGCACTGACTGTCAATGTTCTTGAGGCTCAAAAACACCAACATCGACGCTTTGTGTCGCTATAACCTATAGCGATGGTTTATAAATATTTTTAATTTTTAAATTTTCAGAAATTAATTAAAAATAGAAATAAATTTTAAAAAATTACAAAAATGGTTTTAAAAATTATTTTAAATTATGAAAAATAATTTTTGACTATTAGGGATATTTTTCATTAATATTTATAATTATGTAAATATTAATGGTATTTAATTTATTTAATTAGTATATTAAATAAATTAGAGAAAATAATTTTAATATATTAAAAATCATTTTAAATAAGAATAAAATGTTTAAAAAAAATTTGAGGTATAAAATGTAACTTTTAATATTTTTGGATACTTTTCATTAATAATTTAATATTAATGATATAAGATTTATTTAATTATTATATTAAATAAATGATTTTAAAATGGTTTTATTGAATTAAAATTATTTTAAATGAGAATAAAGTGTTAGAAAATATTTTGAATTATAAAATATAATTTTCAATATTTTTGGAGAGTTCTCATTAATAAATATTAATGATATTAGGTTTATTTAATTATTAAATTAAATAAATGATGGTAAAATGGTTTTATTGATTTTAAAATCATTTAAAAATGAGAAAAGTGATATAAAAATAGTTTAAGTTATAATTAATGAATTTTAATATTTTGATGATAATTTCATTAATATTTAAATATTAATGGTGATGGTTTAAAATAATTTTAATTACTTTAAAAATCATTTAAGTACTAATATTAGTGATTTAAAAATATTTTAAGTTATTATAAATAACTTTAATATTTTGACAAGTATATCATTAATATTTTTATATTATTAAATATTAATGCTGATGGATTTATTTGATATTTAAATAATTTAACAATGATTTCAGTGTTTGAAAAATTATTATAAAATATAATAATTGTTAGAAAATTATTAAAAGCTTCCAAAAAATATTATAAATGATATTTTACTTATCTAAAATAATATTGAAACTTAGAGACCGAGTTTAGTTGATAATATAAGTGTTAATTTATTTGATAGGATAGGGTGAAGATAACCGATAATAAATCAAGTCCAACATGCTAATAGAACTAGTTAAGAGTTGAGAAGTGTTTATACATGTTATAAATACTAACGTGACTATGTGCTAATGTGCCTAGGAGAAAGATTGACTGTAAATTATAGTATTGTGTGTTGCAAAATTTTGTACTAATTGTAAGACCGATATTGTGATATAGGTCTTGCGAACGCAGATAAGTATATTGTGTAGCAGTAATCATCGGAGAAGACAAGTTTCCTAAGTCAACCTTGAGTTATATCTATTCAATTATCATGGTGGTTAATTATTGTTGATTAGACCACGTCCAATAATTTATTGTTGATTATTCGCAGTTAGTGCATGTTTATTAATTTAAATTGAATTAGTGACTTTGAGAATATATATTTGGAGAATAATTGTTATTGGATATTCATATCCGTAGAAGCTATTAGTGATTGCAAATAGTACAGTCAAATTTTGTCTATTGTTAAGTCGTGTTGAGAAATGTCTTAGCCAATTGTTCTGGCAAGACGAACATTTATTAGAACTTGATAGGTTCGAGAAGAGAAGAGAAGAGAATTCAATTATTATTGATAGATCAATGCCAATTGTTTCGGCTAGATCGAAAAAGAAAACTTGATAGGTTTGAGAAGAGAAGTGATTAGAAATTGAAATCATTGTATTTCATTGTTAAATCAAATTCTGATTCAAAAACTGAGAAGAACAACCTTTTATATAAAGGGAACATATTTGGTCGTATATTCGACCGTTGAGCACGTTTTGAATATTATGCATAATATAGGGTATAATGAAGCTGATCACTTGTTATACTTGTAGAGGGGTATGATTTAATCTTTATGGTTATCTGATATGTAACGCCCCAAAATTCGGTCTATTTTCACATCCGAATTCCATACGTCACGATCCCATCTTCTTCCAAACATACATCATTATATAGCTAAATATAACAACATATATCCTCAAATCCCAGGTTTTAAAACCTTATAACATCTTTCATTACAAATAATGATAATTACATAATTCTTTACATCTTGTACAAGTGACTTTTATCCGCCACCAAGGATACATAATCATTCATTAAACTATTCTATAGTTTAATTTTATCATTCTATATTACAAGTCTTCGTTTGATCTTCACGCTCATTCATATAATGAACGGTACTTCTTCTGGATACCGATCAGCTTGATTCTTACGGGATCCTTAAGTTCTTCTAACACCGTTCATTGAAAATATTTTTATCTAAAGCAAGTGTAAGCATTCAATTGCCCAACAAGTCATAACAGTTGAACAAACAACTTTAAGAATTCAAATATTCTTTTAATACTTTAATAACCGAACAAAGGTTATGAAGCAGCTTGAATAATAGGAATAACCTCGATTCCTATCATTTTAAAACATTAATCGCATTCACTTTGAAATACTTTTATTCTCTACTTTCTTTTATACACATTCTGTCTGGCTAGAATCAATAGCACAGATTTAACAATAACGGTTCATGTATAAACAAAACATTCTCATATTGATCAGCTCAATCACAGAACAATTCATATTATAGAAACACCGAAGTGTTCAAATTGTGACACAAGGCCTCATATATTGTAACACCTTGTACAAATATTACACATTTGCACATAGACAGAACTTCTCAAGTACAACATCTGAGAAGTTTTAGAAACTAGCATTCATTTGAAATACGGATGAAGTTAGGAAACTTTCCTTACGCACAGCTACAACTTATAGTTTACGCCGAACTGCTCATTCTAATTCCTATGTAGCACATAAGGAAATAACACATACACCAATTAGTCATATACTTGACTTATGCATTGGTTTACATAACTTTACTTCTTAGGGTTCACGTTCTTACAAACTAAGTTTACGCGACCAACTTCCTTTACCGGTTAACAACTTCATGACATACGGAGATGTATTACTTAATACGTTCATCATCTTTGATGATTTACATTCACTACTACAAAACAGTAAATAGATAACAGGGAAAAAATGTTGTGGTTTTAATCAAAAAAACGTCGTGGTTAAGGGTGTCATCTATTTGACACCCTTACACAACGTTTTTAAAACGTTGTAGTTAGACACATTATACAACGTTTTTAAAGAAAAAAACGTTGTAGATTTGTTTTCCATAAATTAGCAGATGCTTGAAAATGTTGTAGAAGGTATGATTCCACAACGTTTTCTGGCTAAAAATGTTGTAGTTTAATATATCAGACAACGTTTTGGCACATTTACACAACTTTTTTAAAATGTTGTAGATTAAAAAAAAAGAAAAAAAAGTTATGGTTCACCTACATTACCAATGCACCTGCAATATGCTAATACAATGATATATAGCTAAAAGGTCTACATTCTCATTTAAATTTAAAGCCAAAATGTATCAACCATTCAAAATAAATCCCAATAATACCATTCGTTTACAATTTCAAATTACTACATCCACAAAATATATACCAAACTATCTATGTATCCAACACGTATCTATTCAATCATCACCACAATGTATGCCAACTCTATATGTCGATATACAGACAAAAAACTAATATCGATATACAAACAGAATTAGAAAAATTACATGCAACTTGGTGCGGAAAGTTGTAGAAGAAATTTTAGACTCTTCAACATCTCTCTCAAGCGTTGTAAATGTGTCATTCTAAAACATAGAACCATTTAGGAGTGCATATATACATCTATGCATATTCTTTACAACCACACAACAACTCTGATAAGTATGATAAACATGCTCTTAGTAAACACAAACAAAAGTATAAAAGTATCAGGATTATGCACTCAAACTCCGTATATTTTAGCTAATGATGCATATATAAACTTACAGTTAGCATCTATGTTGCATTTTCAACTTCGTGTGGGTTTACCTTGACATAACAATGATTGAATGTACATCCATCATGCATGTCAACGTTGTGATCATCTTTGAGATGCGTAACAAGCGCTGGAATGTCACCTATGATGGAACATTTAGACCCAGCATATGGACAATTGTAAGGACAGAATCGGCAGTGTTGTTCATGCTTGAGCTTGCTGTAGTATGGAAAAATATCATGATAGCCAACACTGGTATCTGCAGGGTAAGTAAAATGCCAAAATAAGCCATAAAATGCCAATAAGCATGCAAATGAGGAAAACTTTGTATCAAGCACTCTCCATCTCCCTAGTTTGCTCCTGAGCCACCTAAAACCAAATATACCAACATCAGGTTTCAAGAGAAAAAATTTAAAATGTCAAACTACTTTCAACATACAGAAGGTAGCGTATGGCAAGCTGTCCCTGCTCGGCATAATGCTGCCAACAGCTTTACTATATCAGCCCCATCAGAAATCACTAATAATTATAGTCAATCAGAGAACCCAAGACTTGAATTGGACTTGGTGTTGGAGGAGTGGCTTCAGAAAGTCCTCCTGTTTTAAGTGCTGCAGGAAGTTTAGAAAGCTCTCGTAGAAATTTCCTCTTGAGGATTAATTCATCGCATCAACAAGATTCTATATCCACTAATCTGCTGCATGGAGTGATGTTGGGCCATTAAGGTGTAGAAGCCCTCAACGAAAAGTAAAAAGTACAAAAGCTCAATAAAAATATACCTGACTAGGAACTACACCACTCTTTAAGAAATTCATCACAATTTTTTCAACATTTGCAGCCTCAGTCCTGTTCAGATATGATGTACCACTAGCACTTATATATCTCCTCTTGTCCCATCTAAAAGAAACAAAATAGGTTCAAATAATATTGAAACATGATAAGAACAGAAAGTCAAGCACAGTTGCATTTCAGTAAATAAACCAATATTCTGCTACAATTTCCAGAAAAATAAAAAATTACAAATAAATTCATGCCCGCAAGTGATTAAAGAGATTTGAGGAGAGCAGGTGAATATGTTTCCAAAAGTACCTACTAGCAGATAAATGAGTTTTCAAGCCTCAATAAATTCATGACATTCTCAAGCCTCAAAGATTTTTCAATATGCAAAACAATTATAATTACAGACGTTTGGCAAAAGCATCAAATTTAAGACCAGAATATGAATTAAAAGTCTAAAGTACCTGCACATAGAAGAACATGGAGGGAGGCAGAAATAATAGATAAGGTGATACTTGCACAACAACATTAAAAGACTAAAAGAAATAAGAAAGGTATGCAACGTTTAGAGGAGACACAGAGTTGTTATGCGTAGAAAAACTGTTAATGATAACAAACTAGAGCAATAAGATGCAACACCTTCATCAGCTTGTTATTTGTTTTTGTCATTTCCAACATATGCAAGAAAATTGTAAACGGGATTCCACTCCACACTGTTCATGGCAGCTCGACATGGAATTTAGTGAACTGATCGTCCAGTATGAACATGTGACTATTTCAGAAAGGAGTAATAATAATTAGTTTGATGTGACATACTATGTCAGAAGTTGTCATTTACCTTTAAAGAAGCAACTAATGTTGCAAAGAAGTCGATCATATTATATAATATAGCATCAAGGAAAGACAACCTTCTGAACATTTTCACAAAGGCAAAACTTTCAATACAAGGAATTTCAACAGATACATACTATGTCAATGAACAAGTCTTCACTAGCAGAAGCAATATATTCTCCTGTGTGGTTGAAACTTATTATCCTCACCGGCCATCTGACAGCGAGTAAAACAAAGTTATTATCTGCATGGTAATAAAGGTCACAAAGCTCGCATAAACTTTTTTGAAATACCATAGTGAACTTGCACATTTGAAAATTAAAATATATCCAAGCGTAGAAAATCCAAGGGGATACTCACTCAAGTTTTGTAAATGTACGCACACAACGCATCTCTGAGATATCCCAAAGGCTAACTAAAGAATCAGCACTTCCAACAGCAAAATATCTAGCAGAATAGGAAGAGGCAGCTGCATCAGTCGAAAGGATTATAGTCCACAGTCCGCAGTAACATATGGAGCTATTAGAATGTCTCTTAATCATCAAGAAGAAACAAATGAAAAAACTCTTTTCTTTTCTTTTTTCTTATGAAAAATAAATTCATCAGGAGAAAACGAAAAAAGAAAAAGACAGGTGAAAGTTTCTGTTATGACTCCCTCCGTCCAAGTTTTATGTGTTGCCACTGTGATAGACTCCACGGCACGCTTGAGTGAGGTGGTCGTCGCCCCGATCGTTTCTAGCACAGTTGTTGGGTGAATTGCTTGCAACACCTTAACCCCTCGCCTATATGTAGACGGTAATTTTGGTACAATTGCTCGCGTTCGGAATTCTGCGTTGAATGGACACCAACGACACCTTGACCCCTCGCTTATATTGAAGCGGTAATCTCGGTACAATCGACGATTGATGCGGTAGAAGACGCCACACACAACTATGAATTGTTGTATGATAAGTCAAATTGAATCTCAAAGAAATAACTAAGAAAAATACTTAGGAATTCTTCAAAGAACCAAAAGTAGAGAATAACCTCCCAAATATATTGAATAATAAATAATGATAATGTGTCATATTACATCAACTTGCACCTCTATTTATACTACTAAAAACAATCCAAATCCTAATAGAAATTTATAAACTATAACCCTAATTCTATAAGAAAATAGAAGTCAATTTGGAAAAGGAATTCTAATTAAAAAGAAATCCTAATTACAATAGAATTTAAAATTAAGAATCCAAATAAAATCCTTCACTGCGTGGGATTTCTATAATACTCCTTTGTAAGTAAATATGTTGACTTTGTTAAGAAGATTAAAATTGGGCTTGTATTAAATTGACCCAAATTAATGTCTCATGTTCTTTTGCCTCCTCTTTGGATTTTCTTACGTTAGCTTCAAATTTCAAACATCTTGGATCAATCCATTGAGACTTTGTTTGAACCTCTTTGTTCTAGCCTTGCTTGATCCCCACGTCCCTTTAGTCTTGTTTGAATCCACGCATGTCGTGTCCTCATCATTCCTCTCCTCTTGAAAAGGATTTGTCCTCAAATCGTCACCTACATCAAACGGACTTAGATCAAGCGTTAAATGTAGCACTAACATTATACTCACACTGGCGAATCCAATTTATAGGCATTGTCATTGATACATTTCGAGAACTTGAAATGGACCATCTCCCCTCGGGAAGCAATTTGAGCGTCTTTGAGCGGGAATCTTTCTTCCGCATATGTAACCACACCCAATCTCGGGCTCAAAGATCACTTGATGTAGTCCCTTGTTCGCGTGCTTAATGTATTGTTCCGTTCTCCGATTTCAATGTTTAGCTTTGGCTCTTTCATGAATCTGCTTAACAAGATCGGCCTTTTTCGTTCCATCCATGTTAGTATATTGAGAACCGTGTGCGGTGATAAATCCAACAGTGTCAAAGGATTAAAACCATATACAATTTCAAATGGAGAAAAATTAGTAGCGAGAATGAAATGAGCGGTTATATGCAAACTCAACGTGTGGTAAACATTCTTCCCATTGCTTGATATTCTTTTTAATGATAGCAAGTAATAATGCAAATAAAGTCCTATTTACTACTTGGTTTGGCCAAGTCGGTTTGTGGATGACAAGTAGTAGAAAATAACAATTTAGTACCCAATTTACCCCACAAGGTCTTCCAAAATAACTTAAGAACTTTGTATCTCTATCGAAACAATAGTTTTAGGCATACCATGCAAACGCACAATCTCCCTAAAGAACAAATCAATGACATGAGATCGATCATCGGTTTTATGACATGGAATAAAATGTGCCATTTTTGAAAATCTATCCACGACCACAAATATCGAATCATAACCATGCTTAGACCTAGGTAAACCCAACACAAAGTCCATAGAAAGATCAATCCAAGGTTCATTAGGAATAGGTAATGGCGTATACAATCCATGGGGTTGAACACGAGATTTAGCTTGGCGACAAGTAATACATCTATCACATATTCTTTCTACATCCCTTTTCATATGAGGCCGATAAAATGTTCTTTTAAAATAGCAAAAGTTTTATCAACACCAAAATGTCCCATTAAACCGCCCCACGTGATTCCCTAACCAACAACTCACGCAAAGAAATACGCAGGAATACATAGTTTATTTTCTCGAAACAAGAATCCATCAACTCTAAAGTATTTACCCACAACATTCTTTTCACAAGTTTTAAACTCTTCATAGAAATCAAGGTCGTTTATCATATAACTCTTTAATTCGTTCAAACCCAAGCAATTTTCGTATCAAGAGTATTTAACAAAACATATACCTGCGAGACAAAGCATCTGCAACGACGTTCTCCTTACCTTGCTTATATCGAATAACATATGGAAATGTCTCGATAAATTCCATCCATCGTGCGTGTCTTTTGTTCAACTTGTGTTGACCCTTCAAATATTTCAATGATTCAGCGATCGGTGTGGATCACAAACTCCTTAGGCCACAAGTAATGTTGCCATGTCTCCAAGGCTCTAACCAAAGCGTACATCTCTTTGTCATATGTAGGATAGTTCAAAGTCGCCCACTCGACTTTTTCGCTAAAATACGCCCATTGGTTTTCCTTCTTGCATCAACACAGCTCAATCCCTAAACACGAAGCATCACACTCAATCTCAAAAGTTTTAGCAAAGTTAAGCAAAATAAGTAAAGGAGCATTTGTCAATTTATCCTTAATCAAATTAAATGTTTTTCTGTTCATCACCCCACTTGAAGCCCACACTTTTCTTGATGACTCTCGATTCGATGGTGCGTAATTTCACTAAAATTCGAACAAAGCGTCGGTAGAAACTTGCGAGTCCATGAAAGCTTCAGATTGACTCACATTGGTTGGACTCTACCGATCCCGGATCGCACGTATTTTCTCCTCATCAACTTGGACTCCTTGTGAACTCACAACAAAGCCAAGAAAAACAATTCTATCCGAACAAAGCGTGCATTTCTCCATGTTAGCAAATAACTTTTCTTTCCTAAGTACATCTAAAAGCAGATTTTAAATGCAATGCATGATCTTCAATTTTTTGCTATAAATCAAAATATCATCAAAATAAACTACGACAAATTTTCCAATGAATGGGCCTTGAAAACATGGTTCATTAATCTCGTGAAAGTGCTCGGTGCATTAGTTAAACCAAAAAGTAATACTAACCATTCATAAAGACCAGTATTTAGTTTTTAGCATTTGTTTTCCATTCATCACCCTCTTGCATTCTAATTTGATGATAACCACTTTTTAAATCAATTTTTGAAAATATCTGAAGACCCATGTAATTCATCTAACATGTCATCTAAACGAGGAATGGGATGTCGATATTTTCTAGTAATGTTATTTACATCGCTCGACAATCGATGCACATCCTCCATTTTCCATCCTTTTTAAGACTAGGATCACCGAAGCCGCATAATGGGCTCATACTTTCTCTCACGAATCCTTTCTCCATCATTTCGTCAACTTGCCTTTGTAACTCCTTCGTTTCCTCGGGATTACTCCGATAAAATTTGGACGGTTTGGAATCGTCATGACCGGGAACAAAATCAATTTGATGCTCAATTCCCGAATAGGTGGTAGTCCGTGAGAAGCTCCTCAGAAATACATCTTTGAATTCTGTAAGAGAGATGAAACAACCTTAAGCAAAGAATCATTAGCGTTAGTAGTCAAAAGCGCCTCTTTATCTAGAAGTAAAATCATAGTTGTTTAGAAATCAAAGCTCTTCTCACATCACTCTTTTTTGCCAATATATATTTTTTTTTTTTCTTTCTTTTTCTCTTTCTTTTTTTCTTTTTTTCTTCTTGATTTTTCTTTTCTTCACTCTCTTTTCTTTGTACATAATTTTTACGCAAATGAATTTGATCTTCATGTACTTGTTGTGGTGGTGACAAAGGACGAAAGAGATCTTCTCTTTGTCGTGAACGAATGAATATACGTTGGTAAACCCGTCATGTTGAACCCTCTATCAAACCGCCACGGTCTACCCAACAATATATGTCACCGCTGCGTGGGCACCACATCACACAATACCTCATCAATATACCGACCAATAGCAAATGGAACTAACACCTGTTTGGTTACTTTAATGTCTGCATTATCATTGAGCCACTGCAAACGATACGACTGCGGATGTTTGGTAGTAGGTAACCCCAATTTCTCCACCATCGTAGTGTTTGCCACATTTGTACAGCTGCCTCCATCTATAACTACGCAACAAATTTTTCCATTCACAAGACATCGAGTATGAAATAGATTTTCCATTGCATTCACCGCTCTCCTCCTTAACTTTGTGTACTAAGTGCTCTTCTTGTAACTGAATTTCACCGTGTATTGCATCCTCACCTATCTCCTCTAATGGTGGCATAGAATCGGTGTCATTATCTTCCCCTCGGTCTCCACATCTCCATTGTCAAGTAACAACATTTTCCTCGATTTGGACATTGGCTAGAAATATGTCCCCGCCTTGACACTTAAAAACATACAATATCTCGATTACGACCAAAAGAAGGTTGTTCGGTTTTACCTTGAGTTTCTCGGCTAGTTGATCCTTGCTTGGGTTCCACCTTTGGCTTGAACCGGTTGTCTTTTCCTCTCGCTTTGCCAAATTGGGTCTCCATGATGAACTAGCATTAGATTGTCCTCGTTGTCCTACTCGCCTCTTGAGTTGTTTCTCTATCTTAGTAGCCTATATGGACCAGTTCCTCCAACTCTAAATAATGTTGTCGTTCAACCAAGTCTCGCAATCTCCCGATTCAATCTGCCGAGAACCTAGCCATCGATGTTTCATTGTCCTCAATCAAGTTAGCTTAGATCCTTCAACATCTCCATCTCCACCGTAATATTCATCCACACTCCGACTTCCCCTGTTTAAGAGTTTGTAAATTACGAATGATCTCCGTTGATAGTATGTTGGAACAAACCTCTCTTTTCATTATCGCTTTCATCTCATAAGTTGTAATCGGTAGCTTCGTCACACACCTTCTCCGATTAGTCATCGGTGATCCCACCATATCAATGCATATCCGAAAATTCCGTAATGGCGGTTTGACTTTCTTGAGGTCCAGAATAGTTGTGACGATCAAAGATTCGCTCCATCTTGGTTACCCAATCTAAATAAGCCTCGGGATCACCCGTGCCTTGGAAAGTTGGAATCTTCATTTTTATGCTTATCCAAATTGCCATCTTCTCATCCCGACCTCTTCTTTCCCTAGCACCTCCGTGTCTTTGATGTCGAAAATTAGATTCACGATCTTCCGCCGCACTCATTGTCCTCACCGTAAGTGGTCTTCCTTTCTTTCGTCGGTTTGTTGTGTGTCTCGTCTTGTTTTGCATCCCAAGAGTGTTTTGGGATAGCTCGACCATGTATTACCCTCATCTCTTCTAATTGTTCTTGCATTTGCTCTATAGTCTTTCTCAATCTCCGATCCCATTCTTTATGCATTGCTTCCATCCGGAATTTCAATTCAATTTGTCGAAGGTTGTTTCTCATGAGTTCCTTTATCCTTTGAGCTAGACATATTTCCGCAAAATAAGGGTTAGTAGAAAGCAGTTTCCTCACCACTCCCTTTACGTGTTTCGCTCGAATCAATGGTCCACTCGTGTATACTCTCGATAATTGGCTTTTACCCTCGATTAATCTCACCACTAAGCCTTTTACCTCAAATATTCTCTCTAATAGGTTCTTATTGAATTCCCTAGCAAAATTCTTGGTTTTACTAATCAATTCGAAATTACTTGTCACGAAACAAAAATATAGATGGTGTAGTTATCGAATACCACAAAAATCACCGATCGATTGTCTTGTACTCCTCTCAGAAGCTTCGGACTCAGTAAATTGTAGCTCGCTTTGAGAATTGATGATGATGGAGCAGTATGAACTCGTGGTTAGAATTTGATGATTTGATGGTGTGCTAAAAATTGGGTTAACCTGATAGAATATGAATTTTTTTTTTTTTTTTTTGCAATATATATTTCGACAAAAAATTAAAGATAAATAACTTGCTAGAAAGGCTTAGCTTTGATACCAAATGATAGACTCCACTGCAAGACGCTTGAGTGAGGTGGTCGTCGCCCGATCGCTTTCTAGCACGGTTGTTGGGTGAATTGCTTGCAACACCTTAACCCCTACTTTATATGTAGAGCGGTAATTTTGGTACAATTGCTCGCGTTCGAATTTCTGCGTTGAATGGACACCAACGACACCTTGACCCCTCGCTAATATCAAGCGGTAATCTCAAAGACAATCGACGATTGATGCGCAGAAGAAGGCATACACACAACTATGAATTGTTGTATGATAAGTCAAATTGAATCTCAAAGAAATAACTAAGAAAAATACTTAGGAATTCTTCAAAGAACCAAAAGTAGAGAATAACCTCCCAAATATATTGAATAATAAATAATGATAATGTGTCATATTACATCAACTTGCACCTCTATTTATACTACTCAAAACAATCCAAATCCTAATAGAAATTTATAAACTATAACCCTAATTCTATATAAGAAAATAGAAGTCGATTTGGAAAAGGAATTCTAATTAAAACGAAATCCTAATTACAATAGAATTTAAAATTAAGAATCCAAATAAAATCCTTCACTGCGTGGGATTTCCATAATACTCCTTTGTAAGTAAATATGTTGACTTTGTTAAGAAAATTAAAATTGGGCTTGTATTAAATTGACCCAAATTAATGTCTCATGTTCTTTTGCCTCCTCTTTGGATTTTTCTTACGTTAGCTTCAAATTTCAAACATCTTGGATCAATCCATTGAGACTTTGTTTGAACCTCTTTGTTCTAGCCTTGCTTGATCCCCACGTCCCTTTAGTCTTGTTTGAATCCACGCATGTCATGTCCTCATCACACTGCCAAGAAATGATTGCTCTGTAATCACCAACAATTACTTCAATTAAAAATGACAATTTTTTAGCATCTATGTTGGTTCACCTCCACAGGGTCACAAGAGAACACAAAATTAGGTCCTTTATCCAAATTAATAGTATCTTCAGTCATTAAAATAAATAAATAAGAAAACACTTGAGTCACAATTACTTGGACTGAGTATTTTCTAAACAGAAGTCTGTATATCAGTAGCTACCTAGTTTCTCCTCTTTGCCTATGTTTAAGTCAGTGAATAATCGGGACAAGACTGAGCACTACCATGTGGATGAGTATACAGGATCAAACTGATATCTGATGATAGCAACGATATAGTACCACAAAAATAAAAGCAAAATAATACAAAAAAAAACAATATGCTTCATATATGTATATGACCAACAAATTAGTCAAGTACAATTATTGAAATTGTAACAGCTATCTGCCAAACGACATGCTTACAATTGAAGAAAACCCTCCATATCAGCACTCTAAAATACCAAGCTAAAAATGAAAAGAACTATAAAACAATGAAAGAGCAAGCTCTCTAATAGATGAATCAGAATCATCCAAAATCTCAAGTACTACTGTCAATATCTGATTAAAGTACTGCAATTCCAAATATTATATGCATATTAATTATTATCCAGCCATAAGCATACTCTAGGCCATTGACTAAAGATAGAGAAATACGTTAACATTTTAACTCAATTTTGAGCTGCCAAAATAGAATTTTACCACACACAAACATATACAAAGCTTCAATATAGGAATTGATCATACCTTGGACCAAATGGATTGCTCATTAGCCATGGAAGCTTCAACTAATTGCTGAAGTGCACCACGCTTGCTTGCACTATAACATTCATCATTTTCATAGTAGAAGAACCGAGTTTAAGTTCAACAGAGATAACTAGAGGGAGCTCCTGATCAGCCTTCCTTTTGGGATGCGTGACGCGGTTCACCTCCTCGGCTCCAAACGCTTCCTTGTAGAATAATACGGCGTCGCTTGCTTTCAGAGCCTCCACGAAAAGCTTAGGCTTCAACGCCCACCTTTCATTCTGCGACTCGCCGTTATTAACAACCTCCTGCCGCCACCACTATGCCGCCCCTATTTCTAGGGTTAGAGGGAGTCGAGAGGGAGGAGAATGAGATGTGCTGCATATCTGAGCGAGTGAGTTAAAGCCTTTACCTCAGGAAAAATTGGATAGTCCGGAATACCAGATTTCGGTGAGAAATCAGAGCATTCTTCAAGGGTGAAGACAGGGGGAATATATATGAAGAGCTAGATAAGTAAATCAGAACTCAGTGAGGACATAATTTATTAATGAGGAGAAACTCAATTATTCACCAACAAGAGAGAGAATGTGACGCCCCAAATTCGGGTATCTTCTAACCCGATAGATGGTGCTATACGGTACTCATAGTTGTACATTCATTCTATTGAAACGATATCAAAATGTGTGTATCAACGACATTCTTATTACATTATTAACATTACATCCCGTTCCCAGGCTCTATAACCATTACATTCTTTGTTCATCATACTATAATATATACAACTTACTAGTTTATTACAAGGTAAATTAATCGTTCCTCTTCGTCTTGTCTTTATCCTTGTCAAATCCCTCAGTTCATTCGGTCCTAGCTGCATTCATATGGTTCAAGCAAGAGTGAGCATAACAAGCTCAACAAGTACAATAATTTCTTTCAAACAACATACTTGAAACATAGGAATTGTATATCTTCAATAACTGGATAGTAGTTACGAAGTACTATCAATAATTCAAAATAGCATTTCTTTTCCTTCAAAACGTTTTACAATGACAATATTCAGTAAAACATTTATCCTGGTCAAAGACCATGAGCATTTCATAATTTCTTTAAAAGGGACAACCTGACACTAAGTCCGTAAGTCTGATATATCTTACGAGCACTTCTGGGTGATCAGCCCATAGTACTCTATGTTGATCAACACTACATCCATTAAATGTATGTACGTTTAAGTTTTGGCAACCTCGCGTGCCCATCGAATAATCGATGAAAAATACATTTGTTTATTCATACTCAAAGTTTACCTTGAATCCGTGCAAACAAACAATCGTGTAGGATAGCGTTAACAATTCTATATTTGAAAGACTTGTAAATAAATCAATCAACTCTTCAAGATTAGTCTAGCCGAGTAAAAGCGGCATCAACCCTTTAGTAAAATAGTTCATGCATCTCATATAGCATGAATCATAGAAAACTCAAGCTAACATGAAGGTTAGACATGCGTTTAAAAAAACTTGCCTTCAAATATTCGCTACAATTAAAATACTTTTCCTTTGAGTCTTTACAGTCTCTACAATACATAACCACATAACATACCACATTAGGTCATGAATGAACATACATGGTTCCTAATGAATCTTACCCTTCTTCTCAATCTAATCCTGTATTAGATTTGTTATTATTGGTTCCGACTTATCGTTATAACTTACATCATTCTTACCAACTTCTTTCTCTTCTATAACTTAATTGAAATTATTTCATTAATACAACTCATTTCAAGTTAATCATCCTTCTTCACGGCTTACTAACATTATCACATCACTAAGCGAGACTCGATCGTTATTGGTTACGTACACTTATTGCATATCGTTCACGTTCAATTACTTATCTTCAACCCTAAGTGATCATACTTAAGGTTTAAGAATATCTTAATAATGCCACCTTATGTTTGTTAAGGTTGCGTTACTCCATTTGTCTTTCCTTTTATCTTCATAATCATTCATCTCTATGCAATCCCTAAAAGTTGTCAATGCCACACGCATTAAGCATTCTTCTTTAAGTCACGCATTACAACGTGACTTACTTAGTGATAAGATGCTCCGGACTCGTATTTGCAGTCATGAGTCTCTTTATATGGTCGTCTTCTTGGCGTAATAATTAGAAGTGTACCCTATCTCAAACCTCGTTTGCTTGGCATGAGCCTTTGTACCTTGAGTCATGCTGCGGCGTGGACTCTGTGCCTCAGAAAAATTTGATAGATTTTTATTTTTGTGAGATTCTCGGACACATAAGTTCTTTGTTATAAGTCCGAATTGGCTCATTCAAAAGCCTACGGTTCACAAATTACATAATCTACGCGTTCATGCAAGAATTTTATCTATTTGACTTCGTTTGCTAAAAATTCACCTATTAGTCCATTTATAACAAAAACGGTAAACGTTCGTGAACGTTCAACGCTCGTTTCTTCGTTCTAAGTCGGAATCCGGTCATTCTTGAGTCCGCAACTCTAACATGCCAAATAAGACTTGTCTCCATTGAAAACCAATGTTTCCAAGCTCAATATCAAAATTTGACTTACATTTTGAGAATTTCACGAATTCGACGATTATCATCCAAACTCATAAATTTCGCTATAACTTCATTTCTTATGATTTGTTCATCGTTTTAAATGGATTCAATCCATCATATTAACATCTTGACATACATACTTCATTAACTTATTGACATGATAAGTTATTACTTGTTCTTCATTAGTCTATAACTTGTAAAAGTATAAACTACTTATGAATTCACTTTGCATGACTTATCATAGCTTAAATCTTTTAACCATCATCCTTATTCTTATTATTATACAACCTTATTATTTTAACATAAAACAAGTTCCTACAAGTTCTTCCTTGTTTCATAACTTATATGATTACAAATCGCTTATTCATGACTTATACGGCTTATTAAGACTTAAGCCCTTTGATTACTCATTCTTATCATTCCTTAGCATACATGTTCTACCACTACCCATCTCCCTGCCAATGGAAGAAAAAGAGATTCATGGTTTAAGTTCTTACCTATGAAGATCACTTGATTAATCCTTGTTCTCCTTCGTGCTTCTTAAATTATGAACACTAGCTAGCTTTCTAGCTTTTCTAGCTTATTCTCACTTATTCTCTCTAACCAATAAGCTCCCAACTTACTGGTGTTTTTAAACAAGGAATAAATGAAATCCAAAGCTTGATATTTATAGGAAAGTCTAAGTTAGGGCATAATGGTCATAAGACCACTCCACCTCCTTACTAAACCTCCATACTATTCATTACTTAAACCCTAAGTTTACTTGCTCACCAAATAAGTTACTTGGCCTCCACACTCTTTGCTTGGCCATCACAACACTTAACCATTAAGTTAACTTGGTTACCACACATAAGCACTTTACTTGCTTATCACACATAAGCACTTTACTTAGCCTTTAAGTTACTTAACTTATCCTTTGCTTAACACTTAAGTCTACTTGTTCAACACACTAAATTCACGGTCACCAATTCACCCATGGGTTGCCCCATGGATCAAACTTTACCCATTGGATCTTATTTTGGGCTTAAGGTTTAATTAACCTTACTTATACATTGGACTTGCATTAACAATTCTTTGGGCTTTACCATTAGCTTGCATTGGGCTTACACATTTCTACACTTGGGCCTTATCAATTCTTATTGGACTTTACAATTTCTTACTCAATCCTACAAGTCCATTACATTTGGCTTAAAGCCTTATAACGTATAATCTATGTATTAATCTCATATTCTAACTCGTATACTTATTTATATACACCATACCATCATTCATGCATACTCGTATGATACTTTGTATCACACTCGTATTTATTACTTCGTACAATACCTACCTATTATACGATCATTGCATTAATTCGTCATACACACTTCATTTCCTTCTCGGAAATCATTTTTCCTAATCGTTAGGTTTTAAGTCCGCGGGCAAAAAATTGTGTTTGCCATAACTGAAATATTATTGGATATTCTATCTCACCTCGATATTCTATCATTACGTATTTCTCGAAAATTCAAAAATAATTCCCGAGCAGAAATGCGTGAATAATGTTTTTTTAGAAAATTTCTCGAAAAACTTTTATTTTCGTTTTGGAAATTCAAACACTTTAATTCTACCACGTAGCCAAAATACTACAACATTCCAATAAGTGTAGGTCATAGAATGACCTTCAAATAGCTTACTCCCATAATTAATTAATTAAATTCATTTAATCCACATAATCAAATAAAAAATTTAATTCTCAAAAATTCAATTTTTCTGGGGCGTTACACTCTTCCCCCCTTATAAGGATTCTGTCCCCAGAATCTCGCTACAACTATCTAACTAAATGAGGAAAATTTCTTCATCATTTTAATCTCAAGTTTCCACAATGCTTCTTCGACATTGTAGTTATTTCATTTCACCTTCAACGAAGGTATTATCTTATTTTTCATGACTTGTCACTTCCTATCAATGAATTGAGTTGGAAGTTTAAATACTTATTAACTTATTACGCTATCTTCCTCTGATTAATTCTTCCTTTAACTTTAAAATTATTTGTAACTTAAATTCCTCCTTCAAAACAGGATTATACATGATCTTCTCTTTATCCTGCATCCTCTTCTTCATTCATTTGTACTTCTCATTACTTAGTTGTATTTAATTAACTCGTTCCATTATCGTGGATTGAGTCTACGTCGTGAATAACATTTCTACGACTTCATTCCGTAATTTAACTTCTATCTCCGTGTTTGCCATCTTCGTTAGTAACTCATTCTGAGTCGTTTAACATCGATAGCTTTTTCCTACCCTTCCTACTTAACGCGTCGGCTTCTACGTTTACCTTCCATGTATGATATAACCTATCACAGTCGTAACCTTTTATCCATTCTAATCACCTTCTCTACTTCATATTCAACTTCTTCTGTGCGGAGATATATTTCAAACTCTTAGAGTCTGTGTATATCTCACACTTCTCCCCGTATAAATACTATCTTCCGATTTTTAATTCTAAAACTATAAATTTGCCAATTTCTAGGTCATAAGTAGGATAGGCCTCCTCATAATTCTTTAATCGGCGTGATGCATACGTAATAACATTGCCATGCTACATGAGTAGTACGCAACCCGCCTTCTATGTGAAACATCGAGATACACTATAAAATTCCCCGTATCACCTGATAAAGACAATACAGATGCCTCACTTAACCTTCCTTTTAGCTCCTGAAAACTATTTTCTCCCTTCTCATTCCCAACATACTTCTCAATAACAAATGTTGTCTATCTCTTTAAGATACAATTCACACGTAGTGAATTCCATATCCAACTATTTCTAAATGTTTAACATGATCTTCTGACGTCTTAAATTAGACTAGAATATCACCAAGGATCATTACGACACCCTCATCCCAATATTATTTGAACACTCTGTGACGCTAATGGTACTTTTAACCATAGCACCTCACCAGAGTACCTATCAATTTGCCATCAACTTGCTCGACACCCATTACGGAAAGTCTAACTTCCGCACATTAGTTAACCCAAATGACATAACCAGAAACTTGTAATAACTATAACGATTTCTAAACGTCACCTTAGGTACCTCCTCCTTCTTCCTTACTTTCAACCGACTATACCCCGTACGCAAATCTATCTTAGAAAAATTCTTTGCCTTCTTCAACTGATCAAATAGATTATCGATCCTGGGCCATGGGTATTCATTCTTAACCGCTAACTTACTCCTATTACGATAGTCGATACGCAACCGTAACAACTCATTCTCTTCCTTAACATCCTCCTAACTTGCTTCATCGTTAGACAACAAGAGCATCGTGATATTTTATTACCGTAAATTACTACCTTGGATTTTCTTAGAAAACCGAAGATTCATACTTTTATTCTAACAATTTATTAAAGTTCTATGATTAATCAACCCATTCATACTGAGAATTACTTCAAATTCTCTCAACTATATCGGTACTTATCTACCGATACTTGCTTACATTCCTTATTCATGAAGCCATTTCCACGAATATAATTAACAAAAGTTATTTCCCCATTCTCTACCTTAAAGTATAAAGGTATTTATAATCCCTTCCGAGAATGAACTTAATCACTTAGCAAACTCTCATGCTATAAAAGAAAAGTAGCACTCCAATCAAACAGCACATAAGCATTCATTGTATTGACTGGAATGATACTTGCCACTAAATCCGCTGATGCAATCGCATCATGGCTAACTTACCACTACTAACACCTTTACTTTCCTTCGACCCCTTCTTTGGGCAATTTCTTGCCATGTGGTCCAACGACCCACATACAAAACAACTATGGTTTTTCTTAGGATTAAGACAATTGGGTAATATATGACCCTCCTGTCCACAGTTATAACAAAATGATTTCCTTTTTAGACAGACTTCTAGATGAGTTTTTCCACATGCCTTACATACCTTGATCCTACGCTTAGGATCCCCTTGTTCCCCCTCTAGTATTCTCGAAGTTAAAATTCTTTCTTTTTGGCTTACTATCACTACCACTGGCACTCTCTACCTTGGTTCCTCCCTTTCCCTTGCTCTTATTCTCCCTCTCTTTGTGATATTGAGTGAACGCCTCACTACCACCCTCGGCTATAATCACCTTCTCCAGAATGGTCCCATAGGAAACACTTTGGAACACCGAAAACCTACTATATAGCCAGGGTCTCAGGCCCTACTTAAACCTACAAGCCTTCCTCTCCTCCACTGCATACTTGTAGGGAAATAATTCTTGAAGAAAACCTTCTTGAATTGTTCCCTCATTACCACATCTATTCTAGTCCCACCCTGGTGAGCCTCCCACCAAAAGTTGGCTTCCCTTTTTATCATGTAAGTTGTAAAAGAAGTCTTTTGCACCTCACCTACGTTTTGTAATAATAAACGTCTTCTCTATTTCTATTACCCATGTCTGGGCTCCTAATGGGTCCGTCGTTCCTTTGAACTCCGGTGGACCTATGCTTTTAAATTCTTTAAAGGTAGTCATTCTAGTTAACCTAGGGTCCGCATGTACTCTACCCCTGATTTAGATAAATGCAACCGTTAATAAATTAACGAACTCTTGCATAGGGTTAATTTAACCCCCCCTCCTTGATTATCATTACTTGATTCCGCTTCCAGATTACGTTGTCTTCTCCTTGACGGCATTTTCTGATTAAATAGAATTTCATTATTATCTATTTACTTATTTCATTATTAATCGCCATATAACAACTTATACCATAACAAAACTTATTAAATGAAAACTTCATTATATTCACATGCTTCTTCATAGTTTGAAACTATTTACACTCTGCTCCCCTAGCAACAGAAGCTATTACATTTCAATCCCGCAATTGAACTTCTCAAAAGTTGGGATTTACAAAAAGACTACCCTTTTTATATAAAAGAGGGTTACGTCACTACACACGTATTTATAACTCTAGCTTTCTAATAATGCATAACAGCGTCCTCGTGTTTCTCATTCGCAATCTTTGCTACAGTCTCCCGACTAATAGTATGGCGAGTCTGCCCCGACTCTATAGAATAACAAGCAACTTTAAGCTTGAAATCCTTATGAACACTCTCATGGATGTAAGACATCCGTGCTATCTTTCGGTCTCTCTTAATTATCTTCTTACGAAGCTTATCGGCCTCTTCCTTATAGTCCTTAGCTTGCTCTGTCATAAGCACTTGTCTATCGTGCTCTGACTCAAAATCTGCTTCTGTAGACACCTTAGCTTCATGGAGATAATTAATCTCTTTACTCTGATTCTACACAACTGTACTCAATTGCACATTCCTGTCAAGCACTGCCAGATACAATGCTCTCATTGCATCTGGAGGTATTGACTCTAGTGTAGGTACCACCGTATTAACCGATGTTACCTCCATTTCCTCCTCCTCATAGACCAACATATTAAGATATGACGCTAGATCCATATCTCCCTCAGAGTAGTCCTCCTCAGAAAAGTACTACACTGTCTCCGACTCCTCTAGAATCACTAATGGTACCTCCGCCACCGGCATAGGTACAGGCTCTACTCTGTTCATAACTTCTTCGTTCACCGCGTGTATATCTCAATACATCAAGCTATCGATCGACATCCTATAATAACACATATGTTGATTAGTACATAACACACAATAGTATAAGCAAAAATCACATTTAATTTATTTAGGGTTACTTTCCATCTTTTAAATCTTTCGGTACTGAGTTTTCTCAATACCTTTTTAACTCATTCAACTGAAGTAAAGCTTGAGTTTACTTCCTTCGGACTTTTCTTCCTTAACGAGGTTATTAGCCTAAGGTTCTTCCCCCTTAAGTTTTATAATCTAATGCTTTGATACCAACCTGTGACGCCCCCAAATTCGGGTATCTTCCAACCTGACAGATGGTGCTACACGGTACTCATAACTGTACATTCATTCTATTAAAATGACATCAAAATGTATGTATCAACGACATTCTTATTACATTATTAATATTACAACCCATTCCCAGGTTCTATAACCATTACATTCTTTGTTCATCATACTATAATATATACAACTTACTAGTTTATTACAAGGTAAACTAATCGTTCCTCTTCATCTTGCCTTTATCCTTGTCAAATCCCTCGTTTCATTCGGTCCTAGCTGCATTCATATGGTTCAAACAAGAGTGAGCATAACCAGCTCAGCAAGTACAACAATTTCTTTCAAACAACATGCCTGAAACATATGAATCGTATATCTTCAATAACTGGATAGTAGTTACGAAGTACTATCAATAATTCAAAATAACATTTCTTTTCCTTCAAAACGTTTTACAATGACAATATTCAGTAAAACATTTATCCTGGTCAAAGACCATGAGCATTTCATAATTTCTTTAAAAAGGACAACCCGACACTAAGTCCGTAAGTCCGATATATCTTACGAGCACTTCTGGGTGATCAACCCATAGTACTCTATGTTGATCAACACTACATCCATTAAACGTATGTACGTTTAAGTTTTGACAACCTCGCGTGCCCATCAAATAATCGATAAAAAATACATTTGTTTATTCATACTCAGGCTTACCTTGAATCCGTACCAAACAATTGGCGTAGGATAGCGTTAACAATTCTATATTTGAAAGACTTGTAAATAAATCAATCAACTCTTCAAGATTAGTCTAACCTAGGTAAAACTGGCATCGACCCTTTAGTAAAACAGTTCATGCATCTCATAGCATGAATCACAAAAAACTTGGCTAACACGAAGGTTAGACAAGAGTTTAAGTAAAACTTGCCTTCAACGTCTGCTACAGTAAAATTACTTTTCCTTTGAGTCTTTACAGTCTCTACAACACATAACCATATAACATACCACATTAGGTCATGAATGAATATACATGGTTCCTAATGAATCTTACCCTTCTTCTCAATATAATCCTGTATTAGATTTGTTATTATTGGTTCCGGCTTATCGTTATAACTCACATCATTCTTACCAACTTCTTTCTCTTCTATAACTTAATTGAAATTATTTCATTAATACAACTCGTTTCAAGTTAATCATCCTTCTTCACGGCTTACTGATGTTATCACATCACTAATCGAGACTCAGTCGTTATTGGTTATGTACACCTATTGCATATCGTTCACGTTCAATTAAGTATCTTCAACCCTAAGTGATCATACTTAAGGTTTAAGAATATCTTAATAATACCACCTTATGTTTGTTAAGGTTGTGTTACTTCATTTGTCTTTCCTTTTATCTTCATAATCATTCATCTCTATTCAATCCCTAAAGCATCCTCATGGCGCCCAACATTTTCAAGCTTTAAGTCACGCGTCACGTGACTTAGCGATGTGCATGCTTCGGACTTGACTTGATGCCATGCGATGACGAGTCTCATTTTGTTATGGCTATGTCATGGGCGCTAATTAGCGAGTACCACTCTGTCTCGACCACGCATGCTGCGCCAGGCCTTTGTGCCTTGAGTCGCGTTGCGGCGTGGACTTTGTGCCTCAGAAAAATTTGACAGATTTTTATTTTTGTGAGATTCCCGGACCCATAACTTCTTCGTTATAAGTCTGAATTGGCTCGTTCAAAAGCCTACGGTTCACAAATTATATACTCTATGCATTCATGCAAGAATTTTATCTATTTGACTTCGTTTGCTAAAAATTCACCTATTAGTCCATTTATAACGAAAACGGTAAACGTTCGTAAACGTTCAACGCTCGTTTCTTCGTTCTAAGTCGGAATTCGGTCATTCTTGAGTTCGCAACTCTAAAATGCCAAATAAGACTTGTCTCCATTGAAAACCAATGTTTCCAAGCTCAATATCAAAATTTGACTTTTATTCCGAGAATTGCACGAATTCAACGATTATCGTCCAAACTCTTAAATTTTGTCATAACTTCATTTCTTATGATTTGTTCATCATTTTAAATGGATTCAATCCATCATATTAACATCTTGACATACATACTTCATTAACTTATTGATATGATAAGTTATTACTTGTTCTTCATTAGTCTATAACTTATAAAAGTATGAACTACTTATGAATTCACTTTGCATGACTTATCATAGCTTAAATCTTTTAACCATCATCCTTACTTCTTATTATCATACAACCTTATTTTTAACATAAAACAAGTTCCTACAAGTTCTTCCTTGTTTCATAACTTATATGATTACGAATCGCTTATTCATGACTTATACGGCTTATTAAGACTTAATCCCTTTGATTACTCATTCTTATCATTCCTTAGCATACATGTTCTACCACTACCCATCTCCCTACCAATGGAAGAGAAAGAGATTCATGGTTTAAGTTCTTACCAATGAAAATCACTTGATTAATCCTTGTTCTCCTTCTTGCTTCTTAAATTATGAACACTAGCTAGCTTTATAGCTTTTCTAGCTTATTCTCACTTATTCTCTCTAACCAATAAGCTCCCAACCTGCTGGTGTTTTTGAACAAGGAATAAATGAAATCCAAAGCTTGCTATTTATAGGAAAGTCTAAGTTAGGGCATAATGGTCATAAGACCACTCCACCTCCTTACTAAACCTCCATACTATTCATTACTTAAACCCTAAGTTTACTTGCTCACCAAATAAGTTACTTGGCCTCCACACTCTTTGCTTAGCCATCACAACACTTAACCATGAAGTTAACTTGGTTACCACACATAAGCACTTTACTTGCGTATCACACATAAGCACTTTACTTAGCCTTTAAGTTACTTAACTTATCCTTTGCTTAACACTTAAGTCTACTTGCTCAACACACTAAATTCTTGGTCACCAATTCACCCATGGGTTGCCCCATGGATCAAACTTTACCCATTGGATCTTATTTTGGGCTTAAGGTTTAATTAACCTTACTTATACATTGGGCTTGCATTAACAATTCTTTGGGCTTTACCATTAGCTTGAATTGGGCTTACACATTTCTACACTTGGACCTTATCAATTCTTATTGGACTTTACAATTTCTTACTCAATCCTACAAGTCCATTACATTTGGCTTAAAGCCTTATAACGTATAATCTACGTATTAATCTCGTATTCTAACTCGTATACTTATTTATGTACACCATACCATCATTCATGTATACTCGTATGATACTTCGTATTACATTCGTATTTATTACTTTGTACAATACCTACGTATTATATGAGCATTGCATTAATTCATCATACACACTTCATTTCCTTCTCGAAAATCATTTTTCCTAATCGTTAGGTTTTAAGTCCGCAGGCGAAAAACTGCGTTTGCCATAACTGAAATATTATTGGATATTCTATCTCACCTTGATATTCTATCATTACGTATTTCTCGAAAATTCAAAAATAATTCCCGAGCAGAAATGCGTGAATAGTGTTTTTTTAGAAATTTTTTTGGAAAACTTTTATTTTCATCTTGGAAATTCAAACACTTTAATTCTATCACGTAGCCAAAATACTACAACATTCCAATAAGTCTAGGTTATAGAACGACCTTCAAATAACTTACTCCCATAATTAATTAATTAAATTCATTTAATCCACATAATCAAATAAAAAATTTAATTCCCAAAAATCCAATTTTTCTGGGGCGTTACAGAGAACCTGTAATCGGTGTTATTGAGCTATATAAAATCGATTATAGGGTTTGGAAGCTTGAATGTGAGCTTTTTATCCTCCCCAAATGGCCAAATGCCAGCCAAATGAGACTGCAACTAAACCCTAGCTAGACAGCGTCACTCTCCTTTTTTCAAACACAATTTTAATTTCATGTTTTTAACCTCCATGTTTTTTGACATAGACAACATTTTTTTTAAAAAAACGTTATCTTGTTAAAATTTAAAAAATACTCTTTTAAATAGATAACATTTTTTCATATATATCTACAACATTTTATTTAAAAACGTTATGGAAAAAAATACCACAACGTTTTTTATAAAAACATTATGGTTTAAGTGTTGTCTATTTACTACTTTGTACTAGTGATTCTTATTTTCTTCTTATAACTCTCCTAGGACTCAGCACACATCGTGGCTCTGCTAGTAGTTCATATGGTACTTTGAGTGGTTTCCCACAAACAACCAACAAACAAGTTCCCGTCTCATCTACACTGCCCATAACAATGAGTTAGATCGGTTGCCAGTTTTGTATATACCTTCGCTCTCTGAAGGAATTGTTTAGCCCAGCTCCTATATGTCAACCATCAAAGTTTACAATTGTACTACAACCTAAATTCATCTTAACTTATTCAAACTATTATACTATAATGTTCGTTAAGTCAATTTCTTATTCCTTATGGCTTTCTGACAAATAAATATCATACCTCGGGATTTACTCTTTATCGTCCAAGTCATACAGTCTTTTGTATACTCAGAACGATCATTCAATATTCATTCTACGCATTTTACATTACCTTCTTCTTATCTTACAACGTCTGGTTTATTCGACTTGGAAAGTCATCTAAGTTATAAACATTAACTCGGCTTCTTTTACGTTATACGTACTTGTCTTTAATTCAGTTTCTTCACCGTTCACAGGTTTAATCATTGATCTTCATTACCTTACGTTTAATATTCGCGTACAATTAACCTTTACGTCGGTTCAAGTGTTCAACGCTTACATTTCATTCTAACATTCTCCTCTGACTCACATTCGGCTTTCGTTAATCTTATTACCATTCGCTACGGCTTTCTTGATAATTCATATCTTACTTACTACCTTCATCAACGTCTAAGTTATTCAACCAATGTACACTTAGAACGTTCGCTCGACGTGAATACGATTCACGAGAATCGTTTACGTATTCCATGTTTACGTTGTTCATCCCTTAATCCCTCATTCAACCTTTATCTAAGGTGTTAATCGCTTTCATTCATTACTCGTCACCTGAACCCCATGTTCATTATTCTTTCTTAATGTTGAAGCCATACGATTCGTTGTATGCTAAGACCGACCACTCATCGCAACAGCGTTGCATTCACAGCATCTAAATGCTTTACATTTATCTCTCATTACCATGACATAACATCGAAATGTTATTCATTACCCTCGTCAATCAACGTCTAAGGAATCACCATCATACCAATCCCTTACATTCGTTTATCGTGACTATGGTCCTCGGATATTGGTTCCATAACCCGTGTCTACATTCTTTGTCTTTTAATCTCATTTAATCTTTTCATTCAACCTTCATCAAAGGTTTAATACACTTAATTAAGTGTTACATTAGTTAAACTACATGTTCATATTTCTTTCTTGCACATCCCCAAAGAATTGAAAGCGGTTAAAAGCTCATCATCGGTCATCGACTTGCTGCCGTGACTGTATGCCATGCCCCTTCCTTTACCTCACGCTATAGTGCCACTCTGCAGTGTCAAACTACCGAGGCTGGCGCTGCGGCGCCACTCCCTTCTCTATTTTTCGCGCCGCGGCGTCACTCAGCAATAGCTAATGGCTTAAGCTTGTACTGCAATGCCGCCGCCCCAAGGCTTGGCCCGACATACTGCATACGCTGTGAGAGCACAAAACCTAGAAAATTTTTCTAAGTCTTAGAAATTGCTTCAGACGCTTACTTCTCGATTCCATAACTTATTCGTTATAACTTGGAACGAGGTCATTCCAAAGCTATTCTCTTCCTTATCTTACATACTTTGATTACCCTTGGACAGAACTTTGTTCTGAGTCCGTTAACATGCCATTCAATTGGCTTAATCTCCGCTCTTCGTTCATTTTAAATTTTTTAACGTTCTTCGTTTGTTCGTCCGTAATTCGGTCATCCGAACTTGGAATTCATTCATTCTTGAGTACACAACTCATGTTTTATACGTTCTCTTACATTCTTATAAAACCCTACACGTTCGGGTTCATTTACTAACTTTTTAATTCTCATTCTTCTTTTACGAAATTTTTGCCATAACTTCGTTATAGCTCAGTTTTAATCCATTCTTCACGAACGTTTCTAACGTTCCTAACCAAACAATAAGCAACTAACTTATACGCCATGGTTTTAAACTTGTCCATCAACAACAATTGCACTACGATGGTTTTAAATTTGTCCATCAACAACGTTCTTCGAGTTCTTTGTTCGTTCTTCATTTTTAATCGATATTTTGATTACGATTTTACTTTTTCTTGGAATTTGATGTTATAGAACACCATTCCTTACTTAATTCACCTACTCATTCATATGTTCCACTCGAATCATTCTAATTCATTACGAATCTTACACTTCCTTAAGAAATTTATAAACTAAAATTTTAATTTCTTATTTCTTCTTTTCTCATGATTTCAACCATATGAAATCATTTCTAACATCATTTAATTCTTATTCTCATTAAGATATGTTTTTGACATATAAACTTAAAGAAAATTAATCAGAAGCTAAGTTTTCGGATTACCTTTCTTCATTAATCTTCCTCCATAGGACAAAGCGTGCACTCGGGCAAGCTTTTCCTCTTCCTTTTCCTCTCTTCCCCCATCCGATCTCTCTCTCTCTCTCTCTCTCTCTCAAAGTTGTAGGATTTTCAAAATCCTCTAACAATAAAATAAGCTTTTTATTTATAGAAAACCAAAGCTAGGGGCATTTTAGTCATTTCGCCCCCCTAACCTCCTTACTATTCAAGGCTTAAGGACTAAGTTAACTTAGCCCTCAAGTTTGCTTAGCCCTTAAGTTTCGTAGTTCCATCTTTCGGGTTTTGTCCGACAGTTTTAAAAACTGCAATTCTCAGAATCCAAATATTTTTGGATATTTTGTCTTTCCTTTATCGATTCACTTTTACGTATTCTTCGGATTTCTGAAAAACATTTTTTGGTGTCAAGCGTTTTCCTTCACATTTTCCCCTAACGTATCTAAACGAATGAAAAGTACATAACAGTACTTTTCGTCGTTTTTATTTTATCCGATTTCTGCATGTTTTTTGAGAAACTTTTTATCGGCTTACTTAACTTTTCATGATATATTATCGTCAAATCTTTCGACGGAATGTGATTTTGACATACCGAACTCTCGGAACGGCTTAGGTTATTCAAACCCTAACCCTTAGGGTTTCGTCAGGTGAATAATGCCTATTTCGTCTTTTTCCCCAAAAAAAATTTGTTCCCAGAAAAAATTTATTTTCGTCTTGAAAATTCTTACTCGTTCAGTCTAGCTCATAGCCAGAATCCTCCCGATTAATAATCATTCTAGGTTCTAGAACGATTAATAAACACATAGCACAGAATAGTATTAATAAAAATTCATTTTATTAATAACTAATTCTTTAACTCATAAATTCTGGACAATCCAATTTTTTGGGTTGTCACATGATACACCTGGGTATATCAAAGTAAATCTTTGATAGTTACTCGAGAAGAGAAGTTCTAGATCCTTGGGATCACTCAGCATAAACTCTGGAAAATATTTCCATACTGTTATTTGGGTATATCAGAGTAAATCTTTGATAGTTACTCGAGAAGAGAATTTTAAGATCTTGTAAGATCATTCATCATAAACTCTAGAGAGTATTTCTAAATTGTTATTCAATAGAATGTCGTAGAAACTTTGAAAGCATTGTATACTTTCGCTAATTTGTTGCATAGGTTGCGAGAAGATTAGTTAGAGAAGAACAAATTGTTCAGTTATTTCAAAGTTCCCCGAACTTTGGAGTCATTCTATCTAATTAGATAGTCTGTTGTTCTGATTCTTATACATTTATTGTATATCTTAACTTGTGGGGCAAATTTGTTTCTCACCCTTGCTAAATAAAACATTTCAGCTAGGGACGAAGAAGCCAGAAGAGCTATGAAGATAAAAGGCAAAGGTGCTATGTTATGATAGTTGTGTTTAACATATATATTATGTTGTATTTGTAAACCCTTTATGTATATCTAAAGGGTAAGTTTGTAATATAAAGGCTAGATAACCTGGGACGAATGTATGAACTATATCAGTTAATGCGGTGTAATATTCTATTCATCAATGAATGGGTAGTTAGATGTTAATTATATTGTGGATCGTGAGCACCAAACTCGAGGGGTCAGGTAACCCGAATTTGGGGGTGTCACAGGTTGGTATCAAAGCTGTAGTGACCAAGGTGTCACAAGTTGGTAGCAGCGCTATAGGTTATAAACCTTAAGTGGGGGGGGGGGGGAATCTAGAATTATAACCATAAGCGAGATAGAGAATACTCATTTAGAGTACTAAGTGAGGGATTGCCAAAATATATCAATAGTGAGATATGTGGTCGCATAGTGAGAGAATTTTATACTGGTGAAGTACTAATCAAGTTATTTAAACTGATATTAGGATGTCTGGAGAAAACGAAATGAGTATAGAAGTGCTAGCGGCGGTGCACCAGTGCCAGTAGTCGAGGTGTCAGCGCAAAGCGAGTCAGTTGAAGAGGTGAGAAAAGATGAACCTATGATCCATCTCGGGAGTGATCATGATGATTATCTCGAGATGTATCTTAGTGGTGATGAGGAGGCGAAGTCCGAAGAAGCTAAGGAGGAAAAAGAGAGTAAGACCAAAGTAGGAGGACCAGATCAATTATCTACAGAAGTCTAGGAACTCCGGAGTAAAGTATTTCTCTTGGAGGAGATATGGAAGACGGAGCGAGTGTTACGCGAAATGAAAGAAGAAGGGAACGAGTTGAAGATGCAGGTGGATAAGATGAAGACTGGAGGTGGTTGATCGTCTGAAGGAACAATCATGAAAGGCAAGAATAAGAGAAAGAGGGATCACGACAGTGATAACTCAGAAAAATTCAACCCTGAAAAAGAAGAAGAAAGTCTGTAGTAAGTGTGGAAAGACTCACGTGGGAGAATGCATGATGTGGAAGAATGTGTGCTTCAACTGTAAGCAGGAAGGACATATTTCCCAACATTGTCCTAAGTCGAATATGAGAAAGTGTTTTTCTTGTGGGAGAACGGGACATGGATTCAACAAGTGTCCTGGCAAGAAGAAGACTGGTGAAGGGAAGGGAGGTTGTAAGACCACAACTTTTATGAATAAAGATAAATTTTCTATAAATATCATTTTTTGAATATTAAGGAGTGAATTTGATATAATGTTATAGTTGTCGGTAATATTTATAAATTTTGCAAAATACGCAAGTTGTTATATTATATTCGATTGGTCGGGGAATATTCGTTTTAACAGGGAGTATTCGTATGACGGCACAATCATTGGTGGACCCAACAACGGAATTATTGTCGGAATGAGAAAATGATAGAAATATCTTTTTATAAAAATAACGACAGACGTTTTACCGTTAACTATTGAAATAACTGGTGTTAAAAGTACAATAATATGTGTGGCTGCATAGTAGCACACAGTATAGATTATTGATGCTTACATGAAAAGTCACTCAGTTATACTCAATTATTGCTACAGTAATTACTGCATCATATCTCTCATATTATTGATTCAATTAGTGTCACAGTATCATCTACATAATATTTTATATTATTAAATTAATAATTGAGACGACAAAGTTATTAATATTATTATTTACAATATTGACAATGTCTAGAAGTTCTGTCAAGGAGAGGTTTGGTCACTTAATTGCGCGCCAATATGGAGAAATTCTTATTAGAAAGCCCCTTCTTTCCTGGGAATGACCTGGTTGTTAAATATTGTGAATTATAATAATTATGATAAATGTTGTTAAAAATATTGAGAGGATTTTTATGAAGTATGTGTAAATTTTGCTTATTATATGGACCCCCCATTTTCCCATTTTTTAAAATAATTGGTAGAAAGTTATTCAGTATATATATAATGGGACCCACCTGTGATGGTGAAATATTGGTGGGAGGGGAACACGTGGGGCCCACGTTGGAAGAAATTTTTTTTGGGGGGGGGGGGATCTGAAGGAACTCACGGGTGGTGAGTTTTTCTTTATGGCATGTTTATATATATATATATATTCCAAACTTATTTTTTATTTGACTATTATGTTAGCATTTGAAAAGTGGGCGTCTACTGATCAACAAAGTTTAGCCCGTGAGTTTCCTACTGTTGATCCGTGAAAAATTTTCTAAATAGTATTCTTCCATTCTCTTATAAATAGGATGCTTAGTTAGAATTGAAAATCACACCAGAATCAGAAAATTCTTCTTCTATAATATTGAGCGTATTTCTTTCGAGTTTTAGAAAGCTTTGAGCGTAGAAAACAGTGAAAGTTTTCTTCAAGAATATCCTCACTATACCAGTTGGAATACTCTTCTTTTCAAGGTAAGGGATGTTATTTTTGTTCAATATTCACTTGAAATAATATTTTCTTCCATACTCTGTAGTATGTAAGTAATATTATTTCGTTTCAGATTTTGAATTCTATACTCATTTGGTTAAAGTTTTGGCTTCTATACTCCATGAAATTAGTAGAATATCCTTAAATTTTGCGTTTCATCCAATATCTTTTCATGGAAATATTATTCTGAGCATTCTTGATAAATTTTAACTTTTGTATACCAGAGTACTATTCACGGGTTACTATTCACGAAGTAGTATTCACTAGGTACTATTCACTTAAGTACTATTCACCAAGGGTACTATTCATGATAAAAATTGACTCATTTTCGGTCCAAATCATTTTTGGTACAATATTATTCTTGAATTTTACTCCACAAAGCAGTATCATGTTGACAATTTGGACGTTATTAATTTATGGATAAATTAAATTAGAAATCTTTAAAAATTTATCCTTTGCTTTCATTTAATTGAATTCTTATATCATTGTCATCATCCTCATGCTTATATTATAATGAAAGTTATCTTTGGCCCGTAGTGCATAGATAGACTTGGTATGATTATGACCAGGGATTATTCAGTATAATTATGACCGTAATGTTACAAATGATGTGGTAAAAGTCCTCATTGGCCCGTAGTGCATTGATGGATAGTTGTTGGCATGATCATGACCATTGATGAATACACGAATATCTTTGGCCCGTAATGCATGGATAACTTGTGGTCGTGATACTAAAGAATATCCTTGGCCATAGTGCAGGGGTGATTCGATAATGTGGATTATTTATTAAGCTGAGTCTCAGCGATAAAAGTGATGAAAAACCTTTTAAATCATAGAAGATAGTAGATATCATGCTCTACTTGACTCTTCTAATGGATTGCTTGTTCCGCTGCAGTTAAACTTGATGTTTGTTATATTTTATGAGTTTAACACTGTTGAAGGCTAACGATAATTTATTCTGCATTATCTTAGTCATAATATTTCTTACTGGACTAGTTGAGCTCAACCTTTTGCTTTCATTGTTCTCTTCAGGAAATAAGAATATAGTTGGGACTAGTCAGGAAACAGAGTGTGTGATAGCCCCAAATTCGGGTCCCAAATCACCACGGATCTGGTACAATTATTCTATAACTATTGTAGAAGATATAAACATAAATTGTTTATACAATACACTTTACACACTATTCCCCAAAATCGAGTAACCTTAACTTATACACAATTCATAAACTATCTAACATATACCATTATTATCCAACTATAATATTACAAACTAACTTCACATTTTATCCCAAGCTGAACTTGGCATTATCATTTTCCTATATCTGAACGCATTCGCCTTATCTGCAATGTTTATCATGATATAGAAAGGGTGAGCATGAAAGTTGCCCAGCAAGTTTAAATACAATTTAAGGATATATCATGATTGAAAGAGTCTGAATAATAGGCTGGATATAATTCATCAATATAATTGAGAACTAGCACGAACAAACTTTTGACTGAACAAGTATTGAACATGAACAAATATATCTGGACCAACTGGTAATGAAGGTGATCAGCCGTTCATACCTGACTTATACATGCAATATATACAGAGTACAATTCATGGCAACCAACAATGATTAACCATAAGCTTATCCGAATGAAACAACTCTTAGTAGAGTTAAGTAAAACTTGCCTAAACCGTTGATTACCGCTACGCAATTTATATCGCTTTATCCGAAGACCTAATATTAGTAATATAGATCTCCAATATTAGAATAATATCATCACAATATAATACTATTATATATATATATATAGAATAAACTAAACACATAACACATAACCCTATAAATCTATACAGCACATAAAACTCGGTATCAAGTCAAACTATTTCAGTCCGAGTTGAAACCGACACAATTTTGACATCCCGACGGTCTAGTCGAACTTTTATCGAGTTTAAGTTCAATTAAACTCTGCCTAAACACTTAAAAATTATCTTAGATAATTATATTATCAGTTAAAACATTATTCAAAGGCTTGTAATAATTTTCGGATAATTATTACCATTTATCATGATTTTTCAATCATTAATATCGTATTTATATTATATAAATACCAAAAAATTCCTTAATCATTAATATTTATTTATTATTAAATATTAATGAAAATCATAACATAATATTATAATATATTTGTAATATAACAAAGTATTTTTAATACTTTAAAATCATATTTATATGATTTTTAAATAGCTAAATTCATTATCGATAATTGCTATTAATATTAAAATATTAATATTTTCATAACTAAATAACAAAAGTTATATTTTATAACTTAAAATATTTTTATAAAACATAAATCATTTTATATGATTTTTAAATCATTAATGCTATTTTTCCATAATTTATTTAATATATTTATTCAATAAATTAATTACCATTAATAATAAATTATTAATGAAATTCATAATAAAATATTAAAAGTCATAAAAACAACTTAAAATATTTTCTAATATCATAATATAATTTTTCATGATTTTTCATAAATTAAAATCATTTTTAAATAATTTATTTGATATTATAATTAAATAAATAAATACCTTTTATATTCCAAAAATATTAATTATTTTTGAAATATACTCAAAATAATTAAAAACTATTTTTTAGGCTTTAAAATAATTTTTCATAATTTATTATGTATTTTTAATAATTAAAAACAATTTTAATCTATTTATTAATTAAAATAAATAAATTTCCGAATTTAAGTGTCGCTAAAAGTGGCTTAGGCGACAAATCTGTCGCTAAAGGTGTTCTTGGTATATTCTTCAGCATTTCCAGAAACTCAAGTCAGACACCAAGGTTGCTAGTTTGACCATCAATAATTCCTTGTTCATACGGTTTCTGGGCAATCTAATGTAATATGTTTGTAGTATTGATGTAATACTATAATATAAAGCAAGTTTCATGGCCAAAACAAATCAAATCTGCAAGATCTAAGCCTCCCAATCCTTGTCAGACACTGTTCTTCAATTTCTGAGTTTTCTAGAAATTGAAGAACAGTCGAGGTGCTACCTTTGAGCCATTGAATCTATGGTGTTCAAGCTTGATTTGTGTGATATAAGGATTCTATCATGTAGAACACATGTCAGTGTACATTTCTATTTCATCAGATCATTATAACATCAACACAATTAAACGATCAAGGCCGGTCAATCTCTGACAAAAAACTTGGTTGATGAAGATCTTGGTTTTCCAGAAAACCTTCATCAGGCAGTTTGGTCAACTTACTTTGACCGTGATTATCTATGATTCTAGGTAAGATACAAGTGTTCTAGAGGTATGATCGTGTAGTATACATGTTAGCCTACAAATATATAACAACAACAAGACCAAATTACATAACATAAGCAAGATCCAAGGCCTGAAAAATCGTTGTCAGAATTATCTGGGTTTCTAGGTTACCCAGAAACTAGATTTCGTGAACGGTCAACGCATTTTGACCAACAATAACTCTTAATCCAAACATGAACTGACCCCGATTCGAGTTGCAGAGTAAAGACCACATATCATAGAACATATCCAAAACATAAAACACACAAAACATCTAACACATAAAGATCCAAGGCCACTGACATACGGTTGTCAGGCCATTTCTTGAACTTTTTCCCAGATTTCAAAAATATGCTATTTCGTGCACTTTGATGTTATGGATCTGGGATTTAACAACCCAGATCACTAATTAACACCTTAATACACAACATTAAACAACAAACAACCACATCTAACATCAGATCTAAGGATTGCAAGATTTAGGGTTTTTATACCTTTGAGCTTTGATTTTTGATTTATGACTTTGATGATCTGATCTTGCCAAGTTAGAGACTGATAAAGGCTTATCATTTCTCACTTTCTCACTCTAAATTTCGAAGTTGAAGAGAGAGAATGGCTTGGATAAAAATGAAAATGAAAGTATACATTTTCTCTCTCTCAATCTATATAATTGGCATGATACAATGTATTTGCTAGATATAAAAGTCGCATGCTAAGCTAGAGTTAGGGCTAGGGTTGGTGAACAACCCAAAATATAGCTAGATTTGCAAGTTACCTTATTAAAGAAATAAAAAGGGCAATTTAGACAATTAGCATATAATTTTAATTCTAAATTGGTCATTTAATACAAACCCTTAGGGTTTAACCCTTAGGATTTGACCCTTAGGGTTAAAACCTAAAGTTCCATAAATCAATTTTATAGGATTTTCGGATTAAGGTTTTCGAAATATAAAATTAATATTTCAAAATTATTATTAGGATTCTATAAATATATTTAGATTTCCTGATCATACACTCAGTCTTGCTAATTAGGATTATTACTTCCTAATTAAATTTGCTAATTTAGCAATTAGGGTCAAAATTATACATTAGGGTTTCTGACAGAACAATTAGGGTTCAAAAATTTGAAATTAAGGTTTGCTAATTAATTAAGCTTTTCCCTAATTAATATAATAATTAATTTCACTTAAGCATTATAATTCTCTGTGACGCCCCCAAAATTAGGTATACATCACCCATCTTGGGTAGTCAGATACATGGTACAGAATTTAAATACAACTTACTAATATAAGCTGTAGGTATACAATCGACATAAAGCGTGAGTTTGAATACAAATAATGTCTACTAGATATTATACAAACTCAAAAGGAGTCCTCATTACAATTATTATCACACTTTATTTCACGAGAATAGTGAGGACTACTAATGCTATCCTCTCGGACCATTACTCCGTTTCCCGACTCGTCCCAAATTTATGTTCTCATTTCACGAAGAGAATAAATTGAAAGAAAGGGTGAGCTCAACTAGCCCCAAGAAGAAATATTATGACTAAAATAATGCGAATAAATTATCAATAGCCTTCAACATTGTTAAACCGATAAAATATAATAAACATAAAGTTTAAGCTGCGGAATGAACAAGCAATCCATTAAAAGAGTCAAGTAGAAAATAAAATCTACTATCTTTTATGAATTAAAAGGTTTTTCATCACTTTGTTATATTTGAGACTCAACTTTAATAAATAATCCACATCATCGAATCACCCCCACACTTTTCGGCCGAGGATATTCTTTAGTATCACGACCACAATTATTCTCGCACTACGGGCCAAAAATAGTTGTGTATTCATTAATGGTCATGATCATGCCAACAATCTGTCCATCAATGCACTACTATTAATCGAGGACTTTTACCACATCATTTGTAACATTACGGTCATGATTACACCGAATAATCCTCGGTCATAATCATACCAAGTCCATCCATGCTCTACTGTGCCACGAGATGACTTTAAAAAAAACATGAGGGATGATGACAATGATATAAGAATTCAATAAAACAAGTTCAAGAATTAAGTTATTCAGAACTAATAACATCAAACTCACAACATGATCTCGCTTTGTAGAGTAAAATTCAAGAATGATTAGAAGAATATTTCCATGAAAGAGATCTTTGGATGAAACGCAAATATCAAGGATATTCTACTAATTTCATGGAGTATAGAAGTCAAAGTTTTAACCAAAATGGGTATAATAAAGAATGGAATAACAAAAGAAATAACCATGCATGCGATGAGGCCACAGCAAAAGTTATTCCAACAGAATAATAAATAACGGAACCGTGTCGGTGAAATTCACCGCAAGCGAGGATGTTCAACAGAATAATAAAGATGGAACCGGATCCGGTGTAAAACACACGAGATAGGATATTCCAATGAATGATAAAAAAGCGAAACCAAAAAGGTGTAAAACATATGCACAGGATGTTCCAATAGAATAATAAAGAGCGGAACCGGTCGGTGTAAAACACATGCATGAGGATGTTCCAAATGAATAATAGAAGAATGGAATAAAAGAAGATGATCACCAATATAGGGATTTCAGCGATATCTGAGTTATTCCAATGAATAAATAAGAATGGAATAACAAAAGAAGTTCTCTTCATGAATACAAAGAATAACACCCTTTACGGTACAACAAATAATATTCCCTACCTTAGAAGAACTGAATATTGGCAAAGTGAAGTAGCGTAGAATACTTTTCTTCTTTCTCTCTATAGTTTCTCTCTCTAGAGTTTCAAAGGTGAATTCGTAAGAAAATAATGAAGGAATGAGCTTCTATTTATAGGAAAATAGAATGCATAGTAATTAATCCATGAAGCGGTCCAGATTGATTTACTTTAATCGACGGTCCATATTTAAAGCAAAATCTTTTAAATAAAATATAATATATTCTATTTATATAAAACATTTTACTATGCAAACACTATGCAACACTATGCAAAACACTATGCAAAACACTATGCATAATAAAATATAATATATTTTATTTATAGAATAACTTTAATAAAGTATTCATTTTATATAAAAAGATGTTTACATTTTATTACGTTAATAATACTGAATAAAACAAAAACGTTATTATCGCTATAATAATTCATATTATTAATCGACAATAATGGAATCAAACCGAGTGACTTCTCACATAAGCATCGATAATCAATACTGGTGTGCTACTATGCAACCACATTATTCATCGTACTTTTACTACCGAAAGTAGTTCAATAGTATCAACGGTAAAACTTCCGTAGTTATTTTAATAAAATATTTTTGTCGTTTTCTCAATCCGACAATAATTACATTGCTAGGGTCCACCAATGATTGAGTAGTTATGCGAATATTCCCTGCTAAACCGAATATTCCCCGACCAATCGAATATAATATAACCACTTGCATATTTTGCAAAATTTATAAATATTACCCACAACTATAACATTATATCAAATTATTCCATAATATTCAAAAATAATATTTATAGAAAATTCATCTTTATTTATAAAAGCTGGGGTCTTACAACCTCCCATTCTTATGAAATTTCGCCCTCGAAATTAGGGTACATACCTGGTATGTCGAAGAGGTAAGGATACATTGATTTCATTTCAGATTCTAACTCCCAAGTCATTTCCTCAACATCGTGGTTCCTCCACAAAACTTTGACTTGAGGTATAACCTTGGAGCGTAGAATATGTTCCTTCTTATCCAAAATTTGAACAGGAACCTCTTCATACGTCAAATCTTCCGCTATTTAAATCCGGTTCTAACTCAATAATATGGTTCGGGTCTTTCACATATTTACGTAACATGGATATGTGAAAAACGTTATGAACACGAGACATATTCAAGCGGTAAAAGCGAGTCTATAGGCCATGATTCCTACTCGATCGAGGATTAAAATGGACCGATGAATCGAGGATTAAGTTTTCCTCTCTTTCCAAATCTTGTAACTCCTTTCCATGGAGCAACTCTTAACAACACACACGATCTCCTATATCGAATTCCACGTCCTTTCGATGAAGATCAAGATAACTCTTTTTATCGATTTTGTGAGGTTTTTATACGTTGTCGGATCATTTGAATCTTTTTCGTAGTCATACGTATCAACTCCGGTCCCAACAACGTTGCTTCACCCACCTCATCCCAAAGATCTTGGAGAACGACACTTTCTTCCATACAACGCTCGAATGGAGCCATGCCAATACTTGCTTGATAAAGCTGTTGTTGTAGGAAAACTCCACCAATGGTAAGAACTTGTCCCAACTCCCCTTGAAATCAAGGACACAGAGTCTTAATAGATCTTTAAGAGTTTGAATAGTCCTCTCCGATTGTCCGTCCGTTCGAGGATGATATGCTTAAAGCTAAATCGTAAGTCCGTGCCCATAGCTTTTTTTGCAAACTAACCCAAAATCGTGAAGTGAATCTTGGGTCTCGATCGGAAACTATGGATACCCAAGATACCATGCGATCTTACAATCTCATTTATATACATACGAAAGCAAGACGTTCAAGTGTATAAGTTTCTCAGATCGGTAAGAAATGAGCGAGACTTGGTCAATCTATCAACAATGACCCAAATCGCATCAATGCCTTGAGAAACCTTAGGAAGGCCGTGCTTGAAATCCATGGTAATGTGCTCCCACTTCCATTACGGAATTTCAAGTGGTTGCAATGGACCTTTTGGTACTTGATGCTCCGCTTTAACTCGTTGACAAGTTAGACACCTTGAGATAAACAGTAGCTATCTCTCTCTTCATATTGCTTCCACCAATTCAAAATGTATGGCGAATATCATGATACATTTGGTACTCCCGAGATGGATTGCAAATGGTGTGTTGTGCGCCTCCATCATGATATTATACTTTAAATCGTGGTCGTTAGGAACACAAAGTCCGGAGTTGACTCAAGTATTCCTTCTTCATCGATTCTTGCTTCCCGGATAGCACCTCTTGCACTTTCTTCCTCATACGCATCAACTCCAGTGCAGTAGCTGAAAGCGACTTTAACTTTATCGATTAAAGTCGGTTCTACTCGTATATTCGCTTATCAACACATGCGTCCACAGAGTCTTTAAATCTATCTCCATCCTTCGCATAAGTCACACAAAATGGGCTCTGCGTTGACAATAACGCTTTTCGTGCTTGCATATGATCTTCTACTCAATGCGTCACTACCACGTTCGCTTTTCCGGGATGGTATTGGATGGTATGATCATAATCTTTCAATAGTTCAAGCCAACGTCATTGTCGCATGTTGAGTTCCTTTTGAGTGAAGAAATATTTGAGGCTTTTATGATCCGTAAAGATTTCCACTTTCTCCCCATACAAGTAATGCCTCCAAATTTTAAGTGCAAAGATAATTTGCTAACTCCGGATCATGAGTAGGATAATTCCTCTCATATTCTTTGAGTTGTCGAGGCATAAAGCTATAACTTTTCCATGTTGCATGAGAACACATCCCAACCCTTTGCGAAGCATCATGTAGATGACAAATCCCTCGAGCGGATGGTATTGTCGTAAGCAGTCTTTGAAATAAGTCTCCTCTTGAGTTCATGAAAACTCTTCTCACATTCTTCAATCCAACCGAACTTTGTATTTTTTCGAGTCATTTGAGTCGATGGAGTAGCGATTCGAGAAAATCCTTCCACGAATCTCCGATAATAACCAATTAAACCGAGAAAGCTACGACTTGGTCATCGATTTAGGTTGTTCCCAGCTTTGAATAGCTTCAATCTTTGTTGGGTCAACAGATATTCCATGACTTGATACCACGTGCCCAAGGAATGCTACTTCTTCAAGCCAGAACTCGCATTTCTTCAACTTGGCATAAAGCTTATATTCACGAAGCTTTTGGAGTGTCAGCCTCAAGTGTTGCTCATGATCTTCACGGCTTTTGGAATAAATAAGGATGTCATCAATAAAGACGACCACAAAGTGATCTAAATATTCCTTGAATACTCGGTTCATCATATCCATGAAGGCAAAGCAGGAGCATTAGTTAATCCAAAGGACATGACTAGGAATTCATAATGCCGTCATCGAGTTCAAAAGTCTTTGGAATGTGTCGGTTCAAATCTTCAATTTGTGATATCCGGAACGAAGATCAATCTTTGAAAAGAATTTGGCTCCTTCTTGGTAACCGGGTCAAACAGGTCATCAATACGTGGCAATGGATACCTATTTTTGATGGTGACATGATTCAAATCCCGATAATCAATACAAAGTCGCATACTCCCATCTTTCTTCTTCACGAATAGAACAGGAGCACCCCAAGGAGAAGTACTAGGACGAATAAAGCCAATGTCTAACAATTCCTGCGGTTGGGTCTTTAACTCGAAGTTCAATAGAGCCATTCGATATGAGGCTTTGGAAATAGGTTTTGTACCGGGTTCAAGGTCGATACAAAATTCAATTTCACTCTCTGGGGGTAGGCCAGGAAGTTCTTCGGGGAATACGTCAGGAAATTTATTAACAATAGAAATATCGCTCAAAACTGACGTATTTTTGTTTAAATCGTGACCATGAGCTAAGAAGCTTGACATCCGGTTTTTCAATAAACAAATAGCTTTATGGCTTGAGATGACCGTGATTGATTTTAATGGTTTGGTCGTTTGAATTCGCATAATAGGTTGATTAGGAATATGAAAGCTAACAACCTTACGAAAACAATCAATTTTTGCATGATAAGTAGTTAACCAATCAATCCCTAGAATCACGTCAAATGCAAGTATTTTTAATGAAATAAGATTGACAGGTAATGTGAGGGTACCGATTTGAACCAAACAAGACTTACAAACAATGGATGTAATGAAGGTTTCTCCCAACGGAGTTTCCACAGATAAGTCAAAGTCTAATTTCTCCGGAGTCAAATTTAATCGATGAGCGCAAGTAGGAGAAATAAAAGAATGGGTAGAACCGGTATCAAATAAAGTATAGACTTCATTAGAGTTTATGATAAGCTTACCCGTGATGACCTCATTCGGGTTCCTTGCTCGGGGGAGGTCACAACAAACGCTCTCCCTTGCACTACTGGGTTTTGACTTTTTCGGGACTACCTTTGGTGCCTCCATCCTAGTTGAATTTGTCTTTCAGAACGACAAAATCGAGCTAAGTGACCTTCTCTTCCATAATTATAACATGCTTTGGATGAGCATGGTAGCGATTCGGACCGATGTGTCCCCTCTTCTCGCATTTGAAGCATATGATAGGTGGTCTTTCTCCTTCCTTAACAACGGTCTTTGGTCTTGACGTCTTTCCATCATTGTTGAATCTCCGTTTCTTGAAATGTCCATTCTTATTGTTTTGGCCTTGATTACCACCGGCAAGTGGTTACCGTATCGCCCGCTTTGTTGATTCCCTCCACGCTTGTTGTCACCGCTTCGATGACTACTCTCATTTGGTATTATAATTTTCTTGCTTTTGCTCTCTTTTAGTGCGTTGACTCGTTATCGCGCTCCACTAATCGAGCCCTATTTACAACATCCGAATACAAACACGGTTTATGAGAAATAAGATGTTGACGTATCTCCGACTTCAAACCTCTTAAAAACATTCGCGCCATTCTCTCTTCATTATCCACCAAGTGGGGATATGAACCATGATAACTCCGCAAATTTTGCCTCGTATTGCGACACGGTCATATTGTTTTGTTCCAACTTGATAAACTCCACCTCCTTCGTATGGCGAATACTTTCGGGAAAGTATTTGTCATTGAACGACTCTGGAACTTCTCCCAAGATATCTTGAAGACAAAGAAGTTGAGTACGTTTTACCGATTCCCACCGATGAATGCCTGCCTCTCCGCGCAACATAAAGGCAAGAAGGGAACCTTTTGCTCTCTCGAGCATCCCAAGACATCAAATATCTTGGTAATCTACTTTATCCATGCTTCCGCGCGAAGTGGTTTTGGCTCTCCTTAAACTCCGGTGGTCCCGGCTCCTTGAATTGTTTAGCGGTGACCGCCTTGAGAATTTTCCGTGTTTCCACCTACGTTTTGGATGAGAGTCGCTCTCGCTTTCTTTGTTGCATAAATTGCATAAAGCCTCTGAACATTTGATCATTCATCATTTGGTCGGTGTTATTATTTGAATGAGGATTATCGCCCTCACGATGCACATTATCACGATTATTGATATGTGGTGAATCAACGATCGCTTTGTGCTCCATTGCTATTCTCGACATTCTCGGATGTCATTTTCAGATCATGCCACAAAACAAAAGATTAATTGACATGTAACAATTATCTTTACATTTTGATGAACCAATAAAATAGCACATAAACTTAGGTAGGTCATACTAGCGAAGGTATTCCCGTCTCTCCCTCCTAGTACTATTCTCACATCTTAGCCAGGATCATATCCTAAGCTCGATACCAACCGTATGACGCCCCCAAAATTAGGTATACATCACCCATCTTGGGTAGTCGGATACATAGTCATGTAATTTAAATACAACTTACTAATATAAGCGCCGTGGTATGCAATACGACATAAAGCGTGAGTTTGAATACAAATAATGTCTACTAGATATTATACAAACTCAAAAGGAGTCCTCATTACAATTATTATCACACTATTTCACGAGAATAGTGAGGACTACTAATGTTATCCTCTCGGACCATTACTCCGTTCCCGACTGTCGTCCCGGCTATGTTCTCATTTTCAAGAGAACGGTGAAAGAAAGGGTGAGCTCAACTAGCCCAGTAAGAAATATTATGACTAAAATAATGCAGAATAAATTATCAATAGCCTTCAACATTGTTAAACTGATAAAATATAATAAACATAAAGTTTAACTGCAGCGGAACAAGCAATCCATTAAAAGAGTCAAGTAGAAAATAAAATCTACTATCTTTTATGATTTAAAAGGTTTTTCATCACTATTATAGCTGAGACTCAGCTTTAATAAATAATCCACATCATCGAATCACCCCTGCACTACGGCCAAGGATATTCTTTAGTATCACGACCACAATTATTCCTGCACTACGGGCCAAGAATAGTTGTGTATTCATTAATGGTCATGATCATGCCAACAACTGTCCATCAATGCACTACTGGCCATTGAGGACTTTTACCACATCATTTGTAACATTACGGTCATGATTACACCGAATAATCCCTGGTCATAATCATACCAAGTCCATCCATGCTCTACAGGCCACAGATGACTTTAAAAAAAAACATGAGGATGATGACAATGATATAAGAATTCAATAAAACAAGTTCAAGAATTAAGTTATTCAGGAACTAATAACATCCAAACTGTCAACATGAATCTTGCTTTGTAGAGAGTAAAATTCAAGAATGATCGGAAGAATATTTCCATGAAAAGATACTGGATGAAACGCAAATATCAAGGATATTCTACTAATTTCATGGAGTATAGAAGTCAAAGTTTTAACCAACTGGGTATAATAAAGAATGGAATAACAAAAGAAATCACCATGCATGCGATAGGCCGCGCATGCGAGTTATTCAACAGAATAATAAATAACGGAACCGAGTCGGTGAAATTCACACTTGCAAGCGGGATGTTCCAACAGAATAATAAAGATGGAACCGGTCCGGTGTAAAACACACGCATGGATGTTCCAACAGAATAATAAAGAGCGGAACCAGTCCCGTAAAACACACAGACAGGATGTTCCAACAGAATAATAGGAGAATGGAATAAAGAAGAAGATCACCAAGTATAGGGGATTCAGCGTATCTGAGTTATTCCAACAGAATAAATAAGAATGGAATAACAAAAGAAGTTCTCTTCATGAATACAAAGAATAACACCCTTACTTACGGGTACAACAAATAATATTCCCTACCTTAGAAGAACTGAATATTGGCAAAGTGAAGTAGCGAATACTTTTCTTCTTTCTCTCTATAGTTTCTCTCTCAGAGTTTCAAAGTGAATTCGTAAGAAAATAATGAAGGAATGAACTTCTATTTATAGGAAAATAGAATGCATAGTAATTAATCCATGAATGGTCCAGATTGATTTACTTTAATCGACGGTCCATATTTAAAGCAAAATCTTTTAAATAAAATATAATATATTCTATTTATATAAAAACATTTTACTATGCAAACACTATGCAACACTATGCAAAACAAAACAACATGCATAATAAAATATAATATATTTTATTTATAGAATAACTTTAATAAAGTATTACATTTTTTATAAAAGATGTTTCGTTTTTTATTACGTTAATAATACTGAATAAAACAAAACGTCATTATCATTATAATAATTCATATTATTAATCGACAATAATGGAATCAAACCGAGTGACTTCTCACATAAGCATCAATAATCAATACCGTGTGCTTACTATGCAACCACCGTACGACATCGTTTTTTTACTACCGAAAGTAGTTCAACAAAGATCAACCAGTAAAACTTCCGCCGTTATTTTAATAAAATATTTTTGTCGTTTTCTCAATCCGACAATAATTACATTTGTGGGGTCCACCAATGATTGAGTAGTTATGCGAATATTCCCCGCTAAACCGAATATTCCCCGACCAATCGAATATAATATAACCACTTGCATATTTTGCAAAATTTATAAATATTACCCACAACTATAACATTATATCAAATTATTCCATAATATTCAAAAATAATATTTATAGAAAATTCAACTTTATTTATAAAAGTTGGGGTCTTACATTCTCCGTTAAGTTCCCAGATTAGGGTTTCAAATTACCGGAATCTAAAATTAGAGTTTCCAGATCTGGTATTAGGGTTTTCTAAAAGTCAATTAGGGTTTTCAAGTAATTCATTAGGGTTTTCCCTAATTAAATTATAATTAATAACATTTAAACCTTATACACAGCATTTGCATTCCCAAACTAGGGTTTTAAATTTCCGAATTAGGATTTTGGATTCCTAGAACCGAAATTAGGGTTTCAGAACCGATTTCTAGGGTTTCTTATCCATTGCCAGGGATTTCTAATTGAACGCTGATGTTCTTAATATATACTTAGGGTTTGACACTGATAAAATTTATCTGGTCAACCCTTGACCCTTAACCACATACTGAACACATACATAACCATATACACTTAATCCTGAATAATTCACCTAAATCCTTCACAAAATTTTGAAATCCTCAAAATTCCTTCTCAAAAATATCAAACGCACACACTTATTTTCTATCTAGGTTCTAATTTTAAACCTTAAATCAATCATTAAGATTTTAATAAATTGTCTAAATTCTCGGGTTGTCACAGAGTGACGGTCCAGATGTTTGCATTTGTAGTCCTCACTATTATGTGAAATAGTGTGATAATAAATGTATTGAGGACTTATTTTGAGTTTGAATACTGTCTAGAAGATAATATTTGTATTAAAACTCACAAATCATGTTGTATATTTAAGTTTATATTTGTATTCTGTACCATGTATTTGGTGACTCGGAATGGGTAATGTATACCTATTTTGGGGGCATCACAATGGAGAATAGGATATTCCAAGTCATCTAGCTATGCTAGATTTTGAAGTTTCTTAAAATCGTGCTGAAGTGCGCGTTTTGAAAAGTAAAGAATTGGTTCAACTTTTAGAACCAATGGATTTTAAAAGAACTATTATGGTATGTCTATGCTAATTGTTTCGGCTAGACAGAAATTGATTTAAAATATCAAAATGAATTTTATATCATCAGTGCATTTGATGCAAGGATGGAGTTATTAATGCAAATAAACCTGGTGTTGGATTTAATCTTAAGATCAACAACCAGCTATGGTATGATGTATAATGATGAAGTCATAAACTGATGAAGTCCTCAACGTACTGTGAAAAGTACGGTATCATGACATCATAAAACATTTTGATGTATTGCGAAAGAATTTAAAGAAGTAGTCGATGTCAATTGATTTGACTAGACGAATGTTTCAAGTTGATGTCCAATTTATTGGTATGGTCTAACCTACTTGATTTGGCTAAGACGAATGGTATGTCATGATTAAAAGAAAATTGAGCTTTCTTTGAAGAGTTATGCCAAACCAAATTGTTTTCATAAGGAATCTAATGATTAAGTCTGAGGTGAACATACTCCGAAATTGGGTTATACGATGGGTTGATCGCCTACGTATGTAAGAGGTAGTTTACATTCTTTGTGATTGTAAACTGGCCATAAAAGAAGGGTTAACGGTGAAATGTTGTTAAACCTAGTAAGAGTTCATGGTCAATTTGACCCCTCAGCAAAAGTATGAAATGTTTTTAAAGGAATCTTTATATTCCTATTTATTCCTTTCACTTAATGATTCTTGATAAGTTATGAAGGGTAGGGAATGTATGAAAGATAAGAACTTCTTTGAAGAGAAGTTGAGAAGAAGGGTAAGCTAAAATTTCGAAGACGAAACTCTGTGAAGAAGGGGTGAATGTGAGGACTCGCAAGATTGAAAGTATAGTTAAGTGTGAGGTTTAACTAATGACTATTATGTCAACAGATGATCCTTGTGAGAAGGATGAATTGAGATTAAACCTTCGCTAGAGGTTCTATGCACCTGGGTATGGGTGTGGTTTTAGAAATTCTGAGGACGGAATTTTTATAAGGAGGGAAGAATGTGACAACCCGAAAATTCGGATTGTCCAGAATTTAAGAGTTAAAGAATTAGTTATTAATAAAATGAATTTTTATTAATATTACTTTGTGTTATGTGTTTATTAACCATTCTAGAACCTAGAATGATTATAAATCGAGAGGATTCTGGCTATGAGCTAGACTGAAATAGTAGGAATTTTCAAGACAAAAATAAAAAGTTTCCGGGAACAAAATATTTTTGGAGAAAAAGATGAAATAGGCACTATTCACCCGACGAAACCCTAAGGGTTAGGGTTTGAATAACCTAAGCCTTTTGAGAGTTCAGTATGTCAAAATGACATTCCGTCGATAGATTTGATGATAATATGTAGAGAAAAGTTAAGTAAGCTGGTAAAAGTTTTTCTCAAAAAATGTGCAGAAATCAGACAAAATAAAAACGACGAAAAGTACTGTTATGTACTTTTCATTCATTTAGCTACGTTAGGGGAAAACGTGAAGGAAAACGCTTGACCCCAAAAATTGTTTTTTAGTTTTTTAGAAATTCGAAGAATACGTAAAAGTTAATTGGTAAAGGAAAGAAGAAATATCCAAAAATATTTGGATTTAGAATTGCGATTTTTAAAAGCGCTTGAGATGAAAACGAAGAGCGGAACCACGAAACTTACAGGCTAAGTTTCGTGAATAGTAAGGAGGTTAACTAAGGAGATGGAAATAGTAAACTTAATGGCTAAGTAAACTTAATGGATAAGTAAACTTAAGGAGTAAGTAAACTTAGTGCTTAAGTCATGAATAGTAAGGAGGTTTGGGGGGCAAAATGAGTAAAAACCCCTAGCCTTAGTTTTCTATAAATAGGAAGCTTAACTCATTTGCTTAGGATTTTGAAAATCCTACAACTTTTGAGAGAGAGAGAGAGAGAGAGAGAGAGATTTTAGATGAGAAATAGAAGGAAAAGGAAGAGGAAAAGCTTGCTCGGGAGCAAACTTTGTCCGACGAAAGGAGATTAAAGAAGAAAGGTAATCCAAAAACCTAACTTCTAGATAATTTTCTTTAAGTTTCTATGTTCAAAAACATAACTTAATGAGAATAAGAAGTACAGGATGTTAGGAATGATTTCATATGGTTGAAATCATGTGGAAAGAAGAAATAAGAAATTAAAAGTTTAGTTTATAAATTTCTTAAGGAAGTATAAGATTCGTAATGAATTTGAATGATCCGAACGAATCATATGAACGATTCAGTGAAATAAATAAGGAATGGTGTTTTATAACATTAAATTCCAAGAAAAAGTGAAATCATAATCAAAATATTGATTAAAAATGAAGAACGAACGAAGAACGCGAAGAACACGCGAATAACGCAAAGAAAGTTGTTGATGGACAAATTTAAAACCATTGTGGATAATTGTTGTTGATGGACAATTTTAAAACCATTGCTTATAAGTTAGATTCTTATTTCTTGGTTAGGAATGGTAGAAACGTTCATGAAGAATGGATTAAAATTGAGCTATAACGAAGTTATGGTGAAACTTTTGTAAAAGAAGAACGAGAATTAGAAAATTAGTACATGAACCCGAACGTGTAGGGTTTCATAAGAATGTAAGAGAATGTAGAAAATGTGAGTCATGGACTTAAGAACAAATGAATTCCGAGTTCGGAAGACCGAATTACGGATGAACGAACGAAGAACGTTAAAAATATAAAACGAATGAATGGTGAATATTAAGCCAATTGAATGGCATGTTAACAGATTCAAAATGATGTTCTGTTTGAGGGTAATCAAAGTACGTAAGATAAGGAAGAGAATGGCTTTGGAACGACCTCATTTCGAGTTATAACGAATAAGTTATAGAAGCGGGAAGTTAGCGTCTTAAGCAATTTCTAAGACTTAGAAAAATTTTCTAGGTTTTGTGCTCGGCGCCGTAACGCCAGTCAAGCCTTGGGAGGTGGCACTGCAGTGCGAGGCCACTCGCCATCGACCATCGCCGAGTGGCGCTGCATGGCGAGAAATAGAGAAGAGAGTGAAGGTCATAGGCCTTGACCTTAGCAACTTGACTTTGACATCGCGTAGTAGTAGCTGCGGTCAGAGTAAGGTAAGGAAGGGCACTGCAGCCTTTAACGCGCAGATTGCAAAGACAAAGTGCCCGTGATGAGCTTTTAACTTCTCAATTACTGGGGATGTGCAAGAAAGAAATATGAACATGTAGTTCAACTAATGTAACACTTAATCTAGTGTATTAAACCTTTGATGAAGGTTAAACGAAAAGATTAAATGAGATTAAAAGATAAAGAATGTAGACGCAGGTTACGGAACCGATATCCGGGGACCGTAGTCGTAATGAAACGAATGTGGGGGATTGCTATGATTGTGATTCCTTATACATTGAGTGTCGATGGTAATGTATAACATTTCGATGTTATGACATGGTAATGAGAGATGAATGTAAAGCGTATAGAAGTTGTGAACGTAACGTTGTTGCGATGAACGATCGGTCTTAGCATACAACGAACCGTATGGCTTTGACATTAAGAAGGAATATTGAACATGGGGTCAGATGATAGTAATGAATGAAAGCGATTAAAACCTTAGATAAAGGTTGAATGAGAGATTAAGGGATGAACAACGTAAACGTTAAATACGTAAATGATCCTCGTGAATCGTATTTACTTCGGGCGAACATTTTAAGTATACATTCGTTGTATGACTTAGACGTTGATGAAGGTAGTAAGTAAGATATGAATTATTAAGAAAGCCATAGCGAATGGTAATAAGATTAATGAAAGCCAAATATGAGTCGGATAGAGAATGTTAGAATGAAATGTAAGTGTTGAACACTTTAACCGACATGAAGGTTGAGGGTACGCAAATATTAAACGGACAGAACTTACACCCCGTGTATGGTTTGACCATAGTATAATGAAGACCAATGATTAATCATGTGAACGGTGAAGAAGATGAATTAAAGACAAGTACGTATAACGTAAAGAAGCCGAGTTAATGTTTATAACTTGGATGACGTTCTGAGTCGAATGAATCGGACGTTGTAAGATAAGAATAAGGTAACATAAAATGCTTAATGCTATAAATGCGTAGAATGAATATGGAATGATCGTTCTAAGTATACAAAAGACTGTATGACTTGGGCGAAAAGAATGAATCCTGAGGTATGACATTTAGTTGCCAGAAAGCCATAAGGAATATGAAATTGACTTAATGGACATTATAGTTAATGGTTCGAATAAGTTAAGAAGAATTTAGGTTGTTGTACAATTGTAAACTTTGATGGTTGACATATGAGAGGTGGGCTAAATAATTCCTTCAGAGAGCGAAGGTATATACGAAACTGGCAACCGATCTAACTCATTGTTATGGGCAGTGTAAATGAGATGGGAACTTGTTGGTTGGTTGTTTGTGGAAAACCACTCAGAGTACCATATGGATTACTAGTAGAGACATGATGTGTGCTGAGTCCTAGGAGAGTTATAAGAAGAAGATAAGTAAGTAAATCTTCAAAGATGATGAACGTATTGAGTAAGACATCTCCATATGTCATGAAGCCATTAACCGGTAAAGTAAGTTGGTCGCATAAACTTAGTTTGTAAGAACGTGAACCCTAAGAAGTAAAGTTAAGTAAACCAATGCATAAAGTCATGTATATAACTAATTGGTGTATGTGTTATTTCCTTATATGGTACATAGGAATTGGAATGAGCAGTTCAGCGTAAACTATAAGTTGTAGCTGTGCGTAAGGCAAGTTTCCTAACTTCATTCATATTTTAAATGAATGTTAGTTTCTTAAACTTCTCAGATGTTGAACTTGAGAAGTTATGTCTATGTGCGAATGTGTAATATTTGTACAAGGTGGTAGAACGTATGAGGCCTTGTGCCACAATTTGAATACTTTGTTGTTTCTATGATATGAACTGTTCTGTGATTGAACTGTTCAATATGAGAATGTTCTATTTATACATGAACTATTATTTTTAATTCTGTGCTATTGATTCTAACCAGACAAAATTTGTATGAAAGAGAGTAGTGAATGAAAGTATTTCAAAGTGAATGTGACTAATGTTTTAAAATGATAGGAATCGAGATTATTCCTATTATTCAAGTTGCTTCATAACCTTTGTTCGGTTATTGAAGTCTTAAAATAATGTTTAAATTCTTGAAGTTGTTTATTCAACTGCTATGACTTGCTGGGCAATTGAATGCTCACACTTGCTTTAAATAAAAATATTTTCAGCGAACGATGTTAGAAGAAGTTAAGGATCCCGTAAAGATCAAGCTGATCGGTATCCAAAAGAAATATCATTCATTATATGAATGAGCATGGAGATCAAGCGAAGACTTGTAATATAAAATGATGTAATTAAACTATAGAATAGTTTAATGAACGATGATGTATCCTTAGTGGCGGATAAAAGTCACTCGTGCAAGATGTAAAGAATAATATAATTATCATTATTTGTAATAAAAGAGGTTATAGGGTTTTAGAACCTAGGATTTGAGGATGTATGTTGTTATATTTAGCTATATAATGATGTATGTTTGGAAGAAGATGGGATCGTGATGTACGAAATTCAGATGTGAATATAGATCGAATTTCGGGGCATTACAGATTGGCAATTTGTAATTCATACTCCCGCGCACAGTCGTGTAGAAGTAGTTGACGGGGAGATTTACTAAGAGTAGATGCTTTATAGACAAACTATAACAAATGTGGAGGAGGACAATGAAGTAATCCGGTTAGATGGTGGAGATGAACCACATGAATTAGATCCTGAGTCAATACTTGTGCCAGATGACATTAATATTGAGGAGGAAGAGTTATTGACTGACACTGAATCTAAAGTAGATGATGGTTATGAATCTGCAATATATATACAAGATGATTCTGACTCAGACATTGATTAAAAAAAAGAAATGTATGTTTAGTATTACATGTTCTTTATATCATTGTCATGTTTATGTACTTAACTATTTAATGCAATTTCCTATCATTATTATCATTTTATATTCATATATGCATGTAATCAAATATAACTCATACTAACATCTTGAAATTTGTAATATATAGATGGCTTCTAAAGTAGCGTAAAAAAAGTGCGGCTTGGGTAGGGGTCCTAATCATGTGCCAAAGGCCCCTACTAATTCGGATGATCGGATTCTTATACAAATTTGTCCTCATCTGAACAACACATACGTCCGCATCATTTATATATAAGCATTTTAGATTTCCATTATTGTAGACATATACTAATGAAAATTGCTTTAAATATTATAATAAATCTACTTATCTTTAATGTAAATTGTTGTCTATTGTAATGATTTTTCAGATAACAAGATAGTGAAGTGCATTTCATAGTTGTGCTTACAGAACTGGCTGACACCTGTGATTACGTGGGTGAGCACACCTATCGCCCATAAAGATGTAGTTTGGGCTGAATTTTAGGTATGTTTTTTTTATTTATGATAGATAATATAATTAATAAACTAAAATTATTTAGTAATGTTGGATTATATGTTAATAGTACAGTTTTAATATTATTGTTATTTTTTTAATAGAAAAGGTATAGATGGGAGGACGCACATGTTTCACTGATACGGACACTATTCTGGAAGAAGTGCGCTGTCTGCACCAAAGACAACTTGAAAAGCCCTACACAATACATTGATTGACCATCCAGGCCAGGGAGAGGAGTACATGCACGAGTATAGCCCTTGGTGGTGCACCCTGTCCATATGGGATGAGATGTGTACCCAATGGAGAGCTGAGAGTTGGGTTAAAAGATGCAAGACTGCCACCAACTAACAGATCATTGGGTGTACCTGATGGTAAAAAGGAGAAAGGAACCCTGAGGCTGATAATATATCATCATTCTTAAAGATATCAACGCTGTGGTATGCGTATAAATAGTTTTAATATGTTTACAATTATGAATTGTAGAATATCACATATTTACTTAGTAATATGGGAGTATGTTTTGTATAGGAGTCTTAGTCTCAAGGTCAACCTATCCATAGGCTGGATGTGTACGTGGCCACCCTTGATGGGCTTCCTGATGCTATCCAGATAGCGGTAATAAGTTTTGACAACTTTGATGTTGTTTATCAAGTTTTACATCATTCTTTAGAATTTTATATTTATTTTTAACTATTTAATTGTTAACATGCTAACAGGATACTTATAAGAGTTTATTGAATAAGGCTATCCTGAAGGCACCCCACGTTCGTCGATTGATCAAGAATTATAGGAGAGGGCATCTGTTGTGAAGAAGAACTATATCAAAGGTCAAGGCCAACGACGACGCCCAACCTTCAGTGGCTCAGGCAGCTCTACTACCCAGTTTTCATAGTCATCGAGTCATCCAGTTATTCATACTCCTATTGACTGTGTGAGAGCTATATGTCGAGATTGCGATCTTTTTCGTATACTGGGTGAGCATCTGGCGGCTCTGAGTTCTAATGAGTTAGTTGATGCAATGGCGGCGGCAGTAACATCATAGCATGAGGATGGCGACGAGGTAATCAATCGTATTTTTTACAATCAAATTAGTGACTTATATATGTATACATATATTGTTGTGTTTAATTTGTTTTATATTGTCGTAATACCAGTATCAACATATATACTATATATGTAACTTATTTTATTATTTTATTAATTATAGGGTGATCAACGAGAAACTAATTTGGACGATAATGCATGACGACCGACCTAGTCTTGTTTTCTAGTTATTTATGAGCCTTGTACTTTTATATTTATTCTTTGGATGATTGTATGTTACTTAAAGATTAGATTTGTATATATTTCTTCAGTTCATATTATTTTTTTAATGTTTATATAGTTTACACTATTTTGGTGTATGTGTCGATATATGGATGGATGTTTATATTGTTTTGCATGTGTTGGGTTATATAAAACTTGGTTGGAAGTTTATATATACTGTCTGTTGTGTGTTAAAATATAAAGCAAGTATAAAATAGGTACGGTTTTTTGGGAAATCTATAAAACAAGAAAAGTATTTCTTTTTATTTTATACATCAGTGACTGTTGGGTGTAATCTAATTAACCACGTCACACAAGTATACGCGATCAACAAGTAATATAACGATAAGTTGAGTATCATTCCCACAGAGACAAAAATCAATTTTAATCTAACAATTACCAGCTTTGTATTAATTCAATTTTATTAAACTAACTGAATTAATGATTGAAAATAATGAAAAACTAATAAACAAAAATCAAATCCAATCAACTCAACTAACTACCAAAAATTTTTAATCAGATAATGGAAAATTAAGCCTACAACTTCATTTTATGCTTCACTCAGATTATCACATTTTTCTTTAATCCAATTAACTATTCTAGTTCATTAATCAAGAACACGAAAGTAGAATTAACCATCTCTCGATGCACTAAACCCATATCAACTTAAATCCATAAATGATAGAATTAAGCCAAATACCCTAATTAACTAATTCACTATATCTCTATGTGAATTACAATTAAAGAAGGTTTAAATCTCATGTTCTCATATGATTACATGTGATGCATAGGTATATCTCTATTCCTAACATAAATCTTGAATTCCATCAAAATGTAGAAATCACAAAACTCATTCTATTATGACTAAGTCTAAACTCATACCTCATCTCTCGAATCCATACAAGTTCACATTGAATTGGTGATCAAGCAATTCATAAATTACACACAAATCATAATAGATGAACTGAAAAATAGCTTCATTGAATTGAAATTAAATCATGATAATCATTGTTACACTTAAAGATCCATTGTAAGCTTAACAAGTAGAATTAATTCATAATTAATGAAATAAATACTGAATAGATTAAAGAAATCAACATCCCAATTACAGAAACTAAAATTAAAGAACAAGAATAGTAATAGAACCACCTTTCTCTTCACTCAATTCTGCAATCTTCGAGTTCCTTTCTCCTTTGCTCTGTTCCTCCACAATCTTCTCAAATTAGGGCTTGACAGTTTTAATTGATTGATTGCTTGTCGAATGTCTGAATTAAATTGCTTAAGTCTCTATAATTGCAGCTAGATAAGTCCTCTTCCCAGTCCCAATCACATCTAAAGTCAATCAGGCTATGTCACAGCAGTAGTAGAATTGCATCAAAACTCCTCTTTATACATACTGAACTTTGCTACTCTGCTACACTTTCCTACCGTATTTCCACCATCCTTGCCTTAGTCAACACATAGTAACCATGCACAAAAATACATACAAAACATATAAAACCACACGAATATAATTGGATTAGGCATTGTTTAAGTCTGAATAAGCATCTGATTCGAAGGTATGAAACCCACTCATCAAATTCCCCCAAACTTAAACAGTGCTTGTCCTTAAGCATAACAACATGCAATGCAACGCAACTAACTGTGACAACCCAAAAAATTGGATTGTCCAAAATTTAAGTTTAAAGAATTAGTTATTAATAAAAAGAATTTTTATTAATAATATTCCGTGTGATGTGTTTATTAATCGTTCTAGAACCTAGGATGATTATAAAATGGGAGGATTCTGGCTACGAGCTGAACTGAACGAGTAAGAATTCTCAAGATGAAATTAAAAATTTTCTGGAAACAAAAATATTTCTGAGGAAAAAGACGAAATAGGCATTATTTACCCGATAAAACCCTAAGGGTTAGGGTTTGAATAACCTAAGCCTTTTCAAGAGTTCGGTATGTCAAAATGATATTTCGTCGAAAGATTTGACGATAATATATCGTGAAAAGTTAAGTAAGTCGATAAAAGTTTTTCTTGAAAAACGTGCAAAAATCGGACAAAATAAAAATGACAAAAAGTACTATTATGTACTTTTCATTCATTTAACTATGTTAGGGGAAAACGTGAAGGAAAATACTTAATGTCAAAAAGTGTTTTTTAGTTTTTCGAAGATCTGAAGAATACGTCAAAGTTAAATAGTAGAGGAAAGACGAAATATCTAAAAATATTTGGATTCTGAGAATCACAGATTTTCAAACTGTCGGACGAATTTCGCAAGACGGAAGCACGAAGCTTCCAAGAGAAACTTCGTGAATAGTAAGGAGGTGTGAATAGTAACTTTGGGGCGAATTGAATATTTTTCCCCTAGCCTTGGTTTTTTATATAAAGAAAGCCTTAGCTCATTTGTTGATGATTTTGAAAATCACCAACACTTGAGAGAGAGAGAGAGAGAGAGAGAGAGAGAGAGAGAGAGAGGAAGAGGAAAAGCTAGCCTGAGTGCAAACTTTGTCAAACAGAATAAGATTAAAGAAGAAAGGTATTCAAAATCTAACTTCTAAGTTATTTTTCTTTGAGTTTCGTATGTGAAAAAACATATCTTAATGAGAATAGAAGTAATAGATGTTAAGAATGATTTTCATATGGTTGAAATCATGAGAAAAAGAAGAAATAAGAATTAGAAGTTTAATTTATAAATTTCTTAAGGAAGTATGAGTTTCGTAATGAATTTGAGCGATCCGAATGAATCATATAAATGATTCAGTGAAATAATTAAGGAATGGTGTTTCATAATACTGAATTCCAAGAAAAAGTGAAATCGTAATCAAAGTATGGATTAAAAATGAAGAACAAACGAAGAATGCGAAGAACACGCGAAGAACAAGAAGAACGTTGTTGATGGACAAATTTAAAACCATTATAGTATAACTTGTTGTTGATGGACAAGTTTAAAACTATCATGTATAAGTTAGTTGCTTATTGATTGGTTAGGAACGATAGAAACGTTCATGAAGAACGGATTAAAACTTAGCTATAACGAAGTTCTAGCGAAAATTTCGTAAAAAACGAACAAGAAGTAGAAAGTATGTAAATGAATCCGAATGTGTAGGGTTTCATAAGAATGTAAGAGAACATAGAAAAAGTGAGTCATGGACTCAAGAAAGAATGAGTTCCGAGTTCGGATGACCGAATTACGGACGAACGAACGAAGAACGTTAATAACGTAAAATGAACGAAGGATGAAGATTAAGATTATTGAATGAAATGTTAACGGATTTAGAATAAATTTCTTTCAGAGGGAAGTTGAAGTAAATAAGATAAGGAAGAGAATGGCTTTGGAACAACCTTGTTTCGAGTTATAATGAATAAGTTATGAGATTGTAAAGTAAGCGTCTCAAACCAGTTCAAGACTTAGAAAAAATTTCTAAGTTCTAGGCATGGCACCGCAACGCCAGATAAGCCTTGGGAGGCGGCGCCGTAGCGCCAACCCGGCAATCACCATCTGCTAATTGTATAAGCAAACACGAGAAGAAAGAAGGGACTGGGCCGCAGGCTTGGCAGTAGCGAGGCAAGGCCCAGTGATGAGCTTTTAGTTGCTCAAATCCTGGGGGAAGTGTAAGGAAAGATAATGAACGTGTAGTTCATGTAATATAACACTTAAACAAGTAATTTAAACCTTTAGTAAAGGTTAAATGCAAAGATATGGGATTAAAAGATAAAGAATGTAATCGCAAAATACATAACCGATATTCGGGGACCGTAGTCGCGATAAAATGAATGTGGGGGATTGTTATGATTGTGATTCCTTAGACGTTGAGTGACGAAGGTGATGAATAACATTTCAATGTTATGTTATAGTAATGAGAGTTACGTGTAAAGCGTATAGACGTTGTGAACGTAACGTTGTTGTGATGAACGATCGGTCTTAGCATACAACGAATCATATGGCTTCGACATTAAGAAAGAATAATGAATGTGGGGTTCATGTAATGGATAATGAATGAGAGTAATTAAAACCTTAGGTAAAGGTTGAAATAGGAGTTTAAGGAACGAGCAATTTGAACACGGAATACGTAAATGATCCTCATGAATTGTATTTACATCGAACAAATGTTTAAGTATACATTGGTTGTATGACTTAAACGTTGACAAAGGTAGTAAGTAAGATATAAATTATCAAGAAAGCCGTAACGAACGGTAATAAGATTAATGAAAGACGAATGTGAGTCAGATAAAGAATGTTAGAATGAAATGTAAGTGTTAAACACTTTAGTTGACGTAAAGGTTGAGTGTACGCAAATATTAAACAGACATAACCTACACCCGTGTATGGTTTGACCGTAAGGTAATAAAGAATAATGATTTAACCTGTAAACGGTGAAGAACTGAATTAAAGACAATAACGTATATCGTTAAGAAGCCGAGTAATGATTATAACTTGGATGACATTCCGAGTCGAATGAATCGGAAGTTTTAAGATAAGAATAAGGTAACATAAAATGCTTAACGCTATGAATGCGTAAAATTAATATTGAATGATCATTCTGAGTATACAAAAGACTATATGACTTAGACGATAAAGAATGAATCTTGAGGTTTGGCATTTAGTTGCCAGAAAACCATAAGAAATGAGAAATTAACTTAACGAACATTATAGTTTTAATGGTTCAGATAAGTTAAGATAAGTTTAGGTTGTGGTACAATTGTAATCTTTGATGGTTGACATATGGGAGCTAGGCTAAACAATTCCTTCAGAGAGTGGAGGTATATACGAAACTGAAAATCGATCTAACTCACTGTGAAAGACAGTGTAGACAAGACGAGAAACTAGTTTGTTGGTTGTTTGTGGGAAACCACTCAGAGTACCGTATGAACTACTAGCAAAGACATGATGTGTGCTGAGTCCTAAAAGAGTTATAAGAAGAGGATAAGAATGTAAATCATCAAAGATGATGATCGTATGAGTTAAGACATCTCCATATGTCATGAAGTCATAAATCGGTAAAGAAATTTGGCCGCGTAAACTTTAGATTGCAAGAACGCGAACCCTAAGAAGCAAAGTTAAGTAAATAAATGCGTAAAGTCAAGTATATGACTAATTGGTGTATGTGTTATTCCTTATATGTTATATAGAGTTCGGAATGAGTAGTTCGGCATAAACTATAAGATGCAGTTGTGTGTAAGGCAAGTTTCCTAACTTCATTCATATTCTAAATAAATGCTAGTTTCTTAAACTTTCTCAGATGTTGAACATGAAAAGTTTTGTATATTTGCAAATGTGTGATATTTGTACAAAGTGGTAGAATGTATGAGGCATTGTGCCATAATTTGAACACTTCAGTGTTTCTATGAGATGAACTGTTCTATGATTGAACTGTTCAATATTAGAATGTTTTGTTTATACATGAACCATTATTGTTAAGTCTGTGCTAATGATTCTAGCCAGATAGGATGTGTATGAAAAAGAGTAAAAGAATGAAAGTATTTTAAAGTGAATGTGATTAATGTTTTAAAATGATAGGAATCAAATTATTCCTATTATTCAAGCTGCTTCATAACCTTTGTTCGGTTATCGAAGTTCTAAAGGAATGTTTAAATTCTTGATGTTGTTTATTCAACTTCTATGAATTGTTGAGCAATTGAATGTTCACACTTGCTTTAAATAAAAACATTTTTAGCGAACGATGTTAGAAAGAACTTAAGGATCCCGTAAAGATCAAGCTGACCGGTATCCAAAAAAAGTGTCATTCATTTTATGAATGTGCGTGAAGATTAAGCTAAGAATTGTATTGTAGAATAGTTTAATTGAACTATAGATTATGTGACGCCCCCAAATTTGGGTATCTTTCAACCCGACATATGGTGCTCCACTGTACTAACATCCATACAATCATTCCATAAAAATACAACAAAATGAATGTAATTACTATCTTCTTATTACAATCAAAGTAAAAATCCTTCCCAGGCTCATAAACCGGTTACATCGTTCATTGTTCATAATGTATAATAAATACAAACTTGCTAAACTATTGAACAATGCCTAAGCATCCATCTTAGCTTTGCCCTTATCTCTCCTGGCATTCACAGTACGTTCATCCTTAACTGCATTTATATAATTCACGCAAGAAGTGAGCATGACAGCTCAGCAAGTTTAATCAATGATAACAGTAATACCACATTCGTGAATTATATAACAATTCGGCAAAAACGAACAATAGTTATGAAGTATTATGAATCAATAATACTTTAACAGGTTCATAACATCAATTCCCAAAGTATAGAATAGATTAGGAATTACGAACCTATTCGATAGACCATGAACGATAACTTTCAATTTTCATACTTGAAAAGGAGTCCACAAAGACTAAGGTCGTTCATCCGATAACTTACGAGCACTTCTAGGTGATCGCCTATAGTACTCTATGTTGATCAACACTCATTCATTAAACGTATTACGTTTAATATTTTTGGCAAACTCAGCGTGCCCATCGAATAATCGATGAAAAATACTTTTGTTTGTTCATAGACAAACCTTACCTTCTTGATCCGTACTCAATCACTTGGCATAAGATAGCGTTAACATTTCTATATAGAAAGATATGAATCATAATCAATCTATATATTACGAATAGTCTAGCCGAATTAAAATCTGGCATTGACCCTTTCTTTAAAACAAGTCTTGCAATCCAGTTCAACGAATCACATAAAACTTGGCTAACATGGAAGTTAGACAAGCGTTAAGAAAACTTGCCTTTCAGCGTCTTCAAATAATTTAATCGACTGACCACAGCCTTTACAGAATCTACATGATATATTCACATAGCACACTGTAATTAGCTATCAAACAAATGTTCACATTATTTCTACAAGCTTCTTTCTCTTCTATGTCTTAGTTAATTTAATATCAATAATAAAGTCAACTCGACTTTTTACCCTTCATCCCAGCTTATTAACTAACTTACGTTATTAACCGGACTCTAACATTTTCGGCGAGGTACCAACGTTGTTCATCACTGATAACTCATTAACATGTATTCAGCTCCTAAGTTCAATATCATATACCTGAGTATGGGTAGTATAGGAATAGCTTTAATACACTTATGAAATGTACAAACATTACCCCTTTAGGTTCCTGAACAAATAAAGTTCAAAACCTAAGTCACTAAAAACATTCTTGAACTCGCGTTGCATGCGGCTTTACGTGAAGATTTAATCATTGCAAATTGGCCAGTTAGCATTGTCTGGGCCTCGGTCCGTATTGCATGAATGAACAATGGCACTACTGGTGCCATTTAGCGAGACTCAACTTTATTTGTGTGTCGGTCGCGGCGTGGCATTTAACACTATGTCCAGTGTCGCAGTCATTGCGGACCTCGAAGATTAGATTCCAACAAATTTTGAAAAACTTTGTGAAATTCCCGGGGCCATAACTTCTTCGTTATAAGCCCGACTTGGTCCGTTCAAAAGCCTACACGTCATAAATAACATAATCTACGCATTCATATAAGAATTCGACACTTCGAATCCGATAACTCAAAATTCACTATTGAGTTCATTTTTAGACGTTCGTAAATGTTAAAGAGCGTTCAATGCTCGTTTTCTTCGTTTTAAGTCGGAATCCGACGATTCTCGAACCCACAACTCTTAATCACCCTATCTCACGTGTTGACATTGAAAACCAACGTTTTCAAGTCTCACGGTAACTTTTAACCTCTAATCCGGAATTCAACATTTTCGACGTTTAACGTCTAATTACGTAAAATTCGCCATAACTTCGTTACTAGGGTTCTCTAAGCCAAATCACATGGAATACTCCATGGATTTCATATCTACATCCTAACCAAAAAAGATGCAAATATTAACGTATTGATGGAGTTCAATCGTTTATAAACGATCAATCTCAACAAACAATATTTTTATGGTTCAAAACTGTATTAAACCTTATGATTTTTATAATCTCATGACTTGTAGAGATTGAATCTATGATAAGCCATTATTAATCTCCTATACAAGACATATACTACCCATCTATGATTCTTCAAGATAAAAGAAAAATAAAAAAGAGATGGAGATGAAAGGTAAGGATTATACCTTAAGAATCCTTGTGAAACTCTCTTAGAAAACTAGAAGATCAAGCTTCCAAAGTGTATGTTTTATAAGTCTAGCTCTCTTTCTCTCTCAAATAATCTAGGTTGGAAAATTTCAAAACTCCAAAATGAATCAACCTAGCTTTCTATTTATAGGAAATGAGAATGGAGGGTAATTTGGACAATGAACCATCACCTCCTTACTATTCACTCTTGGTTACCAAGTAAAATACTTGGTGACCAAGCCTTATGCTTGGCTTCCACTCCAAGTAGCCAGCCCACCACTTGCAAAGTGACATCCCATGGGTTGCCCCATGGGTTTTACCCATTCGGTGACCCACCGGATCAATCCACGGTTCGATTTAAATGAATTGGGCTTAACTAAATAAACATTGGGCCTTGACTTGGGCTCAACTCACTAATCTCCTTGAGCTTGGTCATTTAATAATTGGACTAATAGAAATCCAACTCAAATGACTTATTCATTAAGACTTAATCTTAATTCTATAATACAAATCGTATTCTACACGTACAATTCACGTATTTTTTCTGTATACTACACGTACAATAATCGTATTGTACTTCATATTTACTCAACGTATTATACATAGATACTAAATAGTATCATACTTGTATAACACTCACATTAACCTTAAAACAATTCCTTCTACGCATATTATTTCCTTCTCGGAAATCAATATACTCAACCCTTAGGTTTTAAGTCTGCAGGCGAAAATTGCGTTTGTCAAAAATGAAATATTATCTGATATTCCATCTTATCACGATATTCCATCATTAAGCGTTTCTAAGAATTTCAAAATAATTTCCCGAACAAAAAGGGATGAATAGTGTTTTTATGGAAATTTCTCAAAAAATAGTTATTTTCGTCTTGGAAATTCCAAACAAATAATTCTAGCACGAAGCCAGAATACTAACCACATTAGCACATTCTAGGTCATAGAACGATCTTCACATAGCTTACTCATATAATAATCAATTAAATTCATTTAATTCACATAATCAAATAAAAATTTAATTGTCATAAAAATCCGATGTTCTCGGGCGTTACAGATTAGTTTAATGAACTGTTATGTATCCTTGGTGGTGGATAAAAGTCACTCTTGTAAGATGTAAAGAATAATGTAATTATCATTATTTGTAATGAACGAGGTTATAAGGTATTAGAACCTGGGATTTGAGAATGTATACTGCTATATTTAGCTATATAATGATGTATGTTTGGAAAAAGATGGGATCGTGACGTACGAAATTCAGGTGAAAGAATAGACCGGATTTCGGGGCGTTATACTAACTACATGCCTACGAATCCAGCTATCAGACAGAACAATGTCTATTCAATTGACTCAGAGAAACTACAATAGACATGACAATACATCTTACCAAGATAAATCAATAACCTCACACCATTCACCAAATCTTTCCTTGTTATGACAGATATAGTGTGTGTGCGCTCAACAACCATGCTAACTGACATAAACTTAAATAAAACATATAATATGCCTCTTGAAAGGAGTCAAATAGCTTATAGTCAAGAAATCTAAAAACAAGTCAGATCTGGCTAAAACCAAGCAGTTACCAAATTTAGAAGTCAAAATGGGATACTTTTGCTTTCTTTTTCACTTACGGGAGCTTTTCGCTCTGTTTCCCGTTTTTCACTTTATATTTTACTCATGATTGTGCAATGTCTAGTCCTCTTAGGCTTTTTAGTGCTACCCATTAGCGAGTTTTCAACCAACAACTCCCAAACCATATGGCTTTATGGCGCTAGGTGTAGAGACATCCCCTCGGGCGTACTTACTCAAGTAACAAAGGCCATATAACTATACTAGCCATGGTATTTATTCATACTCTTTTTCTTTTTCTTTCCTTTCTTTTTAGATATATCCCAAGTCTTCCCCCAAACTTAGGTTTCTGTCTAAACTTAGCCATCACCACTTATTCATAACTTTCTTTCATTCAAATTAATATTATCCTTAAAAATCAATTATGTGTCAATTTAAACCTAATTAGTCAACATAGTCATTATTATGGTGCTAACCTGTTTATACTAGTTTCAAACAGACAAAGATTTAGATCATGATAAGAAATTAAATCAAAGCCTTGACATTCAATACTATTTGTCGACGTCGAGATTTTTGTTTGTCCCTTTTCGTTACTTGTTCTTTGGTGTTCTCATGTTATGTGAGATTTGTTTTAAAAAATAAGTGAAAAAGGTCTGATATGTATAATGTCGACGATTTGACTGTAAGAGTCGCCAGTTGGTGTTTTTAACTGGTTGCACTAACGCAACCGAGAAAAGGTTTGCACATTGATCCAGTGGTCTGACACTGCTAAACGGGTCTGTGAAACCGAGATTCATTTGGGTTCGAGGGCTTGATTATGCGGAGGGAAGGTATTAGGCACCCCCCGACATCTGTTCTGCCATGGTGACCGCCACTTTTCAAGAAACTATTATAAGAATGTGTGGATCAATGTGCAATTTATTTGAAAGTAGTGCAAGGCCTCATTCGTACATATATACAAAGGGTTTGAATTTGTTAAAAAATTCAGTTTTAAACATGATATAGCAGTGAAGTTTTTTAAAAGAGGTTTTTCAAACCCTGTGCTCAATAGTAATTGAGACCTTTTCATACTTCCATTTTATTGTTAAATGTTCGGCTTGTTTGCTTTTATTTTCGAGATGCGAAGCATCTTCGAGAAAATAATATATAGCAGTGCCGAACTCCTCATGGACATGAAAATCATCTAAGGAAATTCAAACATAGTGAATAATTTACAAGTCAACATAATTTGAAAATGTCCATCACGGAACCGAATCTAGATTGATGAGATCAATCTGTGATCACATGATTCCTAGGCTCACATGATGCCGCATTTTATATGAAAAGCAGTAAATATATATATATATATATATATATATATATATAAAAGCTGTAAATATATATATATAGAAATGATCAACCACAACGAAGCACCTCTATCTCTTTACACATTAAATCATGGAAAAGAGCCATCTTAGCTCGCTGATAGGTTGCCCCGGCATTGATGAGGCCGAATGACAACCGTCTATAGCAAAAGGTTCCCTAAGGCGTGACGAAAGTAGATTTCTAACAGTCTTCCTCAATGACCATAATCTGATGGTACCCTGCGAAGTAATCCGCAAATGAGTACATGCCATATTGAGCAGCATTGTCAATGAGAATGTGGATAAAGGGCACGGGAAAGCTATCTTTAAGGAAAGCTTTGTTCAAGTCCCGGTAATCCACGCAAACTTGCACCTTTCCTCCTGCTTTAGGCACGGGAACTATGTTGGATATCCACTTCGGATATGTAGACACCATGATAATACCAACTTGAAATTATTTCACAATTTCTTCTTTAACCTTTAAACTCCACTCAGGCTTCAATCGCCTGAGCTTCTGCCTAACTGGCTTGAATCCCTCTTTAATGGGAAGGCGATGAAGGACAATGTCAGTGGAAAAACCCACCATGTCTTCATGAAACCATGCAAACACATCCTAGAATTGAGTTAATAGTGCAACCATGTCATTCCGTTGGTTTGGGGTTAGGTCTGAACCAATCTGGATTAACTTAGGGCTTTCTAAGGTTCCAAGATTGAAAGAAGTGGTTTGATCAAGATTGGGTTTAGGTTTGTCTTTGACCCATTCCTTAATCACCTGAGGTATCTCAATGTCCTCTTGTATTTCCATCAAGTTTGAGTCCAACTTTGCATCAAAGTTACAGTCCTTGTATAGAAAAGGCACCTCATCAACAAGTATAGGCACATCTAAATTCATAGTCTTGAAACAAAATATGCTTTCACTTGATATATGAAACTGTTTAATCATACAAAAATGTTAGCATGTACTGATAAAATAACTGCTAATACTGTACATAAAAGTAAGCAATTAAAGTTATCTACAGGGCAGAGGGATTTTCTGCCCGTTTTACCCTCGTCGATCAATGCATGGAGTACTGCTCCAATTGTCGAGGGTAAAGTCTTGATGGACTGCAGTGATGGAGAGGCTGGCATCGTCCTCCTTTTCCCGAATGATAACCAAAACATCTGGGCAATCATCGTTTGGGGTGTATCTGTTTGTATGTTCATCATGGACAATGATGCGTATTCCTGACATCATCAGGGCGATGTCGTGTTTATGTTTTCGTTCCCTTCCTTCCACTTAGGGATCAGGAATCAGCACCTCTTTTGCTTTAAACAGTACTGGTATGGGAAACAGCATAGCCATAACATGGGCTGGCACCTTTACCTAAGACTGTATCAGCTCATGAGGTGCAGGTGGAGAAAATCACCATGTGGCGAAAGCTTGTGGAATCTGCTTGTGCTTATGAGGATTCCTATGACTAGAACTGGAAGAATAGCCTAGTCCGGCTGTCCTAGTTTGACTGGACATTTGAATTGGGTGCTTAATACCCTGCTGATTTTTACCCAGCCCTTGTCCAGGCTGATGACCCAATGACATCATTTCTTGAGTGGCCGACATAACCTCGTCAGAAATATTAGGTACGGGAAGTGGTGCTCCAATAGGATGGTATTGCGTGTTGCTCACTTCCAAAGTATGAAAACTGGCCGGCTCAACTTCTGAATTTAAGCTGATGATAGGTAGATCTCCTTGTTCAGGACATTCCGGCTCAGCGTTGACAGTGACTAGGCTATTATTGACAATGTATTTCAGTTTTTGATGAAGTGTAGAAGGAACGGCTCCAGCCATGTGGATCCATGGTGTCCCCAATAATAGGTTGTATCCTGAGTCTATCTTGAGGACGTGAAAGGATACATTGAATGTATTTGGATCAATCTCAATTGGCTGCTCAATCTCTCTGACAGAATTTCGTCGAGATCTATCACAAGCTTTGATAACAGTATGACTACTTCGGATCCGCTTGAGATTGACGTTTATCTTTAGCAAAGTGGAATAAGGACAAATATTCAGAGATGAACCTCCATCTATCAAAACTCCATCCAACATATACCGGGAGGACAAAATTGCAATGTGCAATGGCTTGCAATAATCGGTCCCTTCGGGAGGTATGTCATCATCAGTGAAGGATATCACATTGTTGTTAAAAATGTGATCAACCAGATATTGAAATTTTTCCACATCCACTGATTTCGGTAAGTAGGCTTCTTCCAAAACCTTTAGTAAGATCTTCTTGTGATCCTCATAAGAGAAAACCAAGTCCAGTATTGAGATCTGATGTGGAGCTTCTCTTAAGCTTAAACCCACCTTGGCTTCATTATGTCCCATAGTATGGAGGAATTTTTCAATCTTCTCCATGGGAATCTTCCCCTTTGCTTTGAAGGTAGGCTTCATAAACCGTTGAGGAAGATACAATGGATTTTCCTTCGATACTGTAGCAGTAGTATGAGATGTGGATCCTTCAGCTTCTCCATAATTCCATGGGACTTTGTGTAAGCTAACAATAGGATACTGTGGTCTGAAGGGTAAAGAAATTGGCTCTGGTGCAGCCACTTTTAAAGGATTGTCAGCTCCTTTGAGTTGAATTGCTTGTATGGAAAATGATTTGACAGTCTCATCAGCCTCAACAGATATAACTACTACTTATCCCTTCCATTTGGTAGGACATGTATTCCCACTCTCGAGTAGCACAGTGTCATCGTCTGCCAATTGCAGGACATCGCTGTCAATTAAATTCTGAATAAGGTGGCGGAGTGCCCAACATTCTTATGTGTTGTGACCGCGAGAATGTGAATGATATTGACAAACTCCATCAGAGTTAAACCGTCTTGAACGAGGATTAATTGGAGGTAGAAGGGAGGTGATTCTTCCTTCAATGATTAGCATCTAAAATATTTCCTCCATAGGTTGGCTCAGGTATGTAAATTCCCTTCTATTAGTGAAGTCCCTACGGGCTTTAGCACTTGCTCTCTTCGCAACCTTATCCTCTATAGCTTCACTTTCTGAAGGTGATGGTGGAGCATTCATGACAAAAGGAAGGAGATAGGCATGCTCCTGACTGACTAACTGGCGTGTGACTTGATGTTGATGGGTCACCAGTTCTGCTAATTGTTCAATTTTCTTACAAAAAGATTTCATCTTTCGTTCCATAGCAAATTGAAATTTTGTATAATCCCATCTGTCACCATTAAAATTGGAACTTTGTCCACTGCTCCAACTAATCATGTAGACCTCTTCTTCTTTATGTTGAGGAAGAGGGTTATCTTGCACATGAGGTTGATCTGGTTTGGTAACCACGATTTCACTGATATCTATTAAATCTTGGATCTTGTGTTTCAAGGCCCAACAATCTTGATTATCATGTCCAGGTGCCCCGGCATGATAAGCACACTTCTGAGTAGCATTGAAACCCCTCCCATTAGGGTTAACTGGTGGAAGAAGATGTGTGATTTTCTTCTAAGTAGTCAGAAGAGCAAGAATATTCTCGAGCAAGTCCCTTAAAGGTGTGAATGTTCGAGGGCACTTTGCTTCTCCACTTTTAGGTAATAGAGGGTTTGAAGACTGTGCTTCGAAAGGGGAGTAGTTTCTCCTCTGTATGGGCATGTTCTGACTTCATTTTTGACCTTGTAGTATCAAGGAAACATCCTCCTCTTTCTTTTTATGGACCCTCTGGGGAGTGGATGTGCTCAACAACTGCTTTAAGAGTGGCTAGGTCTTGAATCTTACCTGACTTCAATCCCATCTCAGCCATTTCTCCGTGCTTGATCATTTCAGAAAATGGTTTGCCAATACCAGCTAAGACTCTCATAGAAAGGAGCTTTATGTATGTCTATGAAAGTTATGACCATTTTTGACTCCATCACGGAAGGAATAACTTGAGCAACAAGGCGCCTCCACCTTTGAGCATACTCTCTGAAAGACTCGTTGGACTATTTCTTTACCTTGGTAATCTGATACCAGTCGGAGCCATCTGAGACTGAAAGCTGTACTGAGTGAAGAAGGCGTGAGCTAGCTCTTCCCAACTATGGATCTTTGAGTTGTATAATCTAGTATACCATGAACGGGCTTCTCCAATTAGACTCTTCTGGAACAGCTGCATTCTAAGCTTCTCGTTTTCCACATAAGATCCGAGTTCTCCAATGAATACCTTTAAATGTGTGTAGGGATCCCCTAATCTGTCATATTTTTCAAAGTCAAGGGTTTTGAATTTCTCTGGATAATGAACACCAGGGAATATGCAAAGGTCAGCATATGAAACACTTCCGTGTGTTCCAATCCCCTCTAGCAAACGGATGGTTTCCTCCATTTGAAGGACCTTCTTCCTGATATCATCGTTGTCTGGATCTCCTTTGAGATGGGTGTTTTTAGGGTCTTTGTTGGTCGTATCCAACTGAGGTTCTGGATTTGTTTTATCCAAACCTTGAGCTCCTCCTTGTGTAGAGGATTCTGTATGTGTAGGCATCTTTGTACCCTGAGTAGGCTGATGCAATTCTTTAAGCAGGACAACTAAATCTGTAATTTGTTTACTTAATCCGTCAAATTCTTCTCAACAAACAGGATTAGATTGGTCAGAAGAAGACATAATTGGTTGTAGGCTTGTGGCCTTTTTGGATTTTGAGCGAGTGACAGGCCCAATTGCTTCCCTACAAAAACTTATGTAGTTTAGTCTTAGGGATAATGTAGATATTTAAATGCTATCATAATATGTCCATTTTAGGAATATTATCCTGCAAAAATGGGTGTTATTTGATAGCATGTCATGCATGCACAAATATTCTTCATATTTTCCATTACATATGGATGAACATGGAATGAAATTACAAGTAAATGTTTTTACAAGTAATTAAAAATGGAAAGCATGAAAAGACTTTCCTCCGCGTTTGGTTTATCAGAGGCTGACCTATTTTAGGGTTATTCTCGCGGCTTTTTGGCATGAAGGTTCCCAGATCATCGCAATCTACTTGACGGGAAGTTAATCCGGTTTTTCAACTAGAGCTAATCCGGGTGGTGCCTATCCTGAGCCTCGTTGGAATTAGTCTTCCTACGAGTCCGGTAATCAAACACCGACAGGATAGCCTCCTGGTGGAGAAACCACACAACATACATTCACATATAACGTGTCTCACCGTTTATGAAAATGATGACATGTGCGAGAAGCACTAATATCATAGATAGGCTGATAGCAGTGCAGTAATTAAAATGCATTCATACACATTCATCATAAATGTAAATGCAATATTCACACACAAGCATATAACAGTTTTGAAAAGCTTATAATAGCGGCTTAATCCCTCTTACTGGTGTCCCCAGCAAAGTCGCCACCTGTCGACGTCGGGATTTTTGTTTGTCCCTTTTTGTTACTTGGTCTTTGGTGTTCTCGTGTTATGTGAGATTTGTTTTAATAAATAAGTGAAAAAGGTTTGGCATGTATAATGTCGACGATTTGACTGTAAGAGTCGTCAGTTGGTGTTTTTAACCGGTTGCACCAACGCAACCGAGAAAAGGTTTGCATGCGGAGGTGGTGTGACACTGCTAAACGGGTCTATGAAACCAAGATTCATTTGGGTTCGGGGGCTTGATTATGCGGAGGGAAGGTGTTAGACACCCCCCGACATCTGTGTTTCCATGGTGACCGCCACTTTTTAAGAAACTGTTATATGAATGTGTGGATCAATGTGCAATTTATTTGGAAGTAGTGCGAGGCCTCGTTCGCACCTATATACAAAGGGTTTGAATTTGTATGAAAAATTCAGCTTTAAACATGATATAGCAGTGAAGTAAAAGAGGTTTTTCAAAACCTGTGCTCAATAGTAATTGAGACCTTTTCATACTTCCATTTTATTGTTAAATGTTCAGCTTGTTTGCTTTTATTTTTGAGATATGAAGCATCTTCGAGAAAATAATATATAGCAGTGTCGAACACCTCATGGGCATGAAAGCCATCTAAGGAAATTTAAACACCGTGAATAATTTACAAGCTGCTTACAGATGAAAATATCCATCATGGGAACCGAATCTAGATTCAGTAGACTAAATTTGTGATCACATGATTCCTAGGCTCACATGATGCCGCAGTTTATATGAAGAGCAGTAAGTAGTTATATATATATATATATATATAAAGCTGTAAATATATATATACAGACATGATCAATCACCACGAAGCACCTCCATGGGGGATCAGAAATGTAAATAAAGCAATAAATGTGATCAACCGCCACGAAGTAAACTCCAGGCGGGACTAAATGTAAATAAAGCAGTAAAAGGTCACGAAGTAAACTCCAGGCCTGACAGAAATGTAAATATATATATATATATAAGCGGTAAACGCACAGGATGTTTCTCAATCCCAGCTCGGTTTATCATTTCAGCGATTTGTCGCTATATATATATAAAAGCAGTAAACGCATCGGATGTAAAATCCAGGCTCATCGAACAGAGTTCGACAATAGTTTATATATATAAGTATATATATATAAGCAGTAAACGCTCCGGATATAAAATCCAAGCTCATCGGATATAATCCGACAATTGTTCATATATATAATATATATATATATATATATATATATATATATATAAGCAAGTAAATGCTCCAGACATATGTCTAGGCTCAATTGAGGCATAACTCGATAATGTTAGTCCATATATAAAAATATATACATATATAAGTATATATATATATATATATATAAATATATATATACAGATAGAAATAAAAACCACGGATCGAAGTCCGGGCATACACACGCAACACGACTCTTAATGTGAAGAATAGTGTGTGCAAAGATGAAGAGAAAGGTTTTATAGAGTGTGAGAAGGCTTACAGTGGGCTACCAAGGCAGGCTTCTATGACTCTAGATGGATAAACACTCATCTCTCGCTAGTAAAATATAGTTATATGTGAGCTAACAGATGTTTAAAATGAGAAAGCACTTAATATGGGGTGTGTTCAGAGCAAGTTGGACATGGCTTCCTCGCCTCTTTTTTTCTTACAAATGGCCACCCCAAGCTCTATATTTATAGAGCTGGTGGCATGCAGTCTACTGCGGTAGCCACAGATGCACTGCTGGGTATGCTGGGTGCCCCAGAGCTCATGGTCTCGTCGTCTCGAAGTACGTGCACTCGTGCACTATAATGTTCGCTCGAACTTACAGAACTTCAATCCGAGCATCCGAACGAGGTGTATAAGACCTTCTTCGAACTGCTTTTGTCGAGAGTTACGCAATGACATAGGATTAGAGGTTGTACGAAGTCAGGAAGAGGGGACCATGCCCATGGTCTTCAAGCTTCAAATTCTATCCGGTGTGCTGTCACACGTAATAGTCACTTGGGATTGAAACTGTTTGGCTCTTGTGAGACATTGTTGTGTAGAAATGTATGTATGAAGTGTTGAGACGGCGTGCTGGGGGTTGAGGTGGAAAGATGACAATTTTTCCCCTCACCGGGGTTATCTCCGGTTTGGGCTGATAGCAGACGTTGCTCAGGGTTACATCTGAGATTGGACTACTGCAAGTGTTTGAATTCCGCAGGGTCATCTGTAAGTGTGCCTGTCTTCCCGGTGTTAGCTCCAGGTCTTTGGAATTAGTGCCTCGGCAGGAGGTCTGAGATTGAAGCTAATTGCATACATTTAAAACAAGCATTTCTAGGGTTATCGCCGGAACTGCAACGGCATTCCTTGGGGTTATCTCCAAGGATGAAACTCGGGGTTATCTCCGAGGTTGGAACTGATATTCCCGGTGTGTGTTCTGGGGTTGCAACTGATCTTCCGGTGGTATCGAGGATGGATGTGAGCTGTCTTCCAGGGTTATCTCTGAAAAACGAATCTGCCTTCCTACAATGTCAGTAACAGGTGTGCAGAAAATTTTAAGTGTCTACACTATTCTTTTCTACGCAATTCCAATCTCATCATTGGCCTCCAACAAACTCTAACCATCTAAAAGATGGAATCATGCAAATATGAACTAAATGCAACATAAAAACAATAAACTAACTAATATTTTTAAGATTTTCAATTTTTCAATTTTTTTTATAACTCAACAAAAACATAAATTAATATTTACACAACTAAACTATTAAACTGCAAAAACATAATTACACTAAACTAATGATGCAACTAACGTGAATGCAAACATGAACTAATATGCACTAACCAATGCAAAACTAACTAACACACGTAAACTACAAACTAACATATGACAGATTCAAAATAAACATAACTAAACAGAAGCTAAAACTAAAACTCCCCCAAACTTAACATAAACAATGCCCTCATTGTTAAAATACAACGATAAAGTACATGAAAACTTCCTTTTATTGGCTAAGCCGGAGGTCGTGGCATCTCCTCAACGTCAGAATCTAATGGTGGATAACCTGGCAATGGTTGTGGAACTAGGAACTGAAATTGGTTAGCAGCGTTGGGATTCATTCTAGTAAACGTCTCTGCCAAAGAAGCATTGAAAGCATTTTGTGTAGCAAAGGCGTGTTCTTGACATTTTGCAATTCTCTTCAGCTTCCTATCCCCCTCTTTGTCTCTCTCATTAATATGTCGCTGCATTCTTCAGAACTAAGTACTGAACATATATTTTGTATACTAATGACCCCTTGCAGCCTCCCAGCTCCCTCAGACATCTCGTTAGCTTTAAATTCAGCATCCTCTAAGCTATCTTCGGTGACCTACTCCTCAGGAGCATCAGGAAATATAAATCCTAGCCCTCTAGAATGTAACTCTCCTCTAGGCCAGACTGAGTATCGAGCAATCAAACGGGAGTCTAGCATCTGAAGTGGTTGTTGCATGGGCTCATCTGCTGACCATCGAACTCCTGACTGTCGACACAGTCTGCATATAAGGGAGGGATGTAGCAACCCTCTAGAGACTGGCTCGTGCAAGCAGCGCCTGATCGAGAAACTGATGATGGCACCAACGTTAATATCAAAGTCCTTCAAAATTTCATACAATAGTAATACCTTTTCTTTAGTCACCTCATTTGCGTGTGTTGATGGAAACATTTTTGCGCAAAGAAAGGCATACCAAATCTTGCAATACAGACTTAAATTCGCACTCATGAAGAGGGTTCCACCTTTCTTCCCTTTCACCCACATTGTTCCCGACTTTGATATCTAGTAAATATCTGATCATAATTGGGGTTGCTATCTCTTAGTTAAACATATTGGCATACAGTTGGGGCGACCACATTATAGTATTCATTGATAGCCTCCGGACCAAATAGAACTTTTTTGCCACGAACAAATGCAACAAAATGTGCTTTATCCTCTATATTAACGTAAAACTCCTTCAGCACTGTTACTACTGTCGGGTCCGATTGATATGTAAATATATCCCAACCCTATTCATGTATTTGTCGCCTCATTTTCCTGTGAAACGAATCCGGCCTCAACCCTCTCTTCGGTGTCAAAGCCTTTGGTGTAAAGTATTCATATTTGTCCACCGCATAGGCACTGACAAATTTTTGTTTGTCAAAGTTACGGGTTGGTGGTGAGGACCCTTCACCTCGTTTATGTTTCACTGGAGTTTTCGGTGCCATTGTATAGCAATTCAATTAAAAATTCCCCCAAAATTGCTCTTCGGCAATTTCTCAAATACTTGGCATGCACAATGACCCACAATGTACCAAATTAAAGAACAATTGCCAAATATGATGAAAAACTAACTTAGATGCTTACCCACGGTGATTGTTTTACTCTATGATGAGATTGAAGTGATTAACTACCAATTGCAAAGCTTCCCCTCCTTCTTAGCTTGAAATCCAAACTTGAAGAAAAAACCCTAGGTTTTGTGGTTGATAATCTAAGAATTTGATGTGTATGTGGTGTGGAATGTATAAAATTGAAGTTAGTTTTATATTGGATAGCAGTAGATGACAGATTTGGTGTGAAGTGGGAAGTTATGGAATGAATTCGTATGTTTTCTATTAATTGGGTTTCGATTTTGTGATATGAGAATGGGGAGTGCACGATCTGCATCAGTTTTTTTTTTTAAACAGGATTCTCGTACCCCCGCCGAGGTAGGGACTTTTTCCCTTCAAAAGCCCACCGGGGCGGGCACATACAGAGACTCCCCAGCTGGGACAGGAAAGTGAGGCCTATAATACCCCCTTGTTTGGGCCCGCTGGGGCTACCATGTCAGTTTTGCACCAACTTTGATTTACTAATAATTTGACCCGCACGCACGAAAAACTTTCTCCTTTGTTCCTGAAAACCATTAAAACCCATGATTTAAGTTAAACACAGACACATTGAGCAAGAATAAATTATGTAACCACACACTAACAAGCTAATTAACTACTAACATTATGCAATACTAACATTATTAACTAAGATACTGAATTATGCAATATGAAACAAAATAATGTAATAAATAAGAAAATTAAGATAATTGGGTTGCCTCCCAATGAGCGCTTATTTTTAAGTCTTTCAGCCTGACTACTCCCTGTGTCAAGGCACATTGGCAAGAATTATTGCGGTGGCTTGATTATCGATGTCACCACCCAAATAGTGCTTTAGACGTTGTCCGTTGACTTTGAATGTTTTCAAAGGATTCCTGCTATAGAGTTCAATGGCGCAATATGGGTAGATTGTCTTAATGGTGAAAGGCCCCGACCATCGTGATTTGAGTTTCCCAGAAAATAATCTCAATCGTGTGTTGTATAATAACAAAGCTTAGCCCGATTCAAACTTTATGTTCAAAATGTTCTAGTCGTGCCACTTCTTGACCTTCTCTTTGTACAACTTAGAGTTTTCATAGGCTTGTATACAAAACACATCTAGCTTATTAAGTTGCTGCAGTCTTTTCTCGCCCACAGTTCTTTGATCAAAATTCAACTTCTGAATGGCCCAGTATGCTTTGTGTTGAAGTTCAACTGGGAGGTGAAATTCTTTCTCATAAACAAGTTGATACGGAGACATACCAATTAGTGTCTTATATGATGTTCGATAAGACCATAGAGCATCATCCAATTTCAGAGACCAATCTTTTTTGTTCGAATTCACTAATTTCTCTAAAATTTGTTCAATCTCTCTATTTGAAACTTCAGCTTGGCCACTCGTTTGGGGATGATAAGTCGTCGCAACCCTGTGATTGACCCCATATTTTCCCAAGAGAGTTGTAAAGAACTTATTGCAAAAGTGGCTTCCCTCGTCACTTATAATTGCTCTCGTGAAGATATTTTTCTGAAGGAATTTCAAAACAACTTTGGCATCATTCGTTGGGAGTGCTACAGCTTCAACCCACTTCGACACATAGTCCACAGTTAACATGATGTATAGATTGTTGTATGACAGTAAAAAAGGTCCCATAAATTCAATCCCCCATACATCAAAAATTTCAACTTCTAAAATTGTGTTGAGCGACATCTCATTCCTTTTTGAAGTATTGCCCACCCTTTGACATCTATCATAGCTTTTAACAAATTGGTGGGCATATTTGAACATGGTTGGGTAGTAGAATCCTGCCTGAAGCACTTTTGTCTTTGTTCGCTCACTTTTATAGTGTCCCCCATATACAGATGCATGGCATGCGTGAAAGATGTTATTAACTTCACTATGGGACACACATCTACGAATCATCTTGTTTGCACACTGTCTGAATAGATAAGGCTCATCACACATGTACCACTTGACATCATGTAGGAATTTCTTTTTTTGCTGACGTGCCAAGTCTGGAGGAAGGATCTTTCTCACCAAGTAATTAGCAAAATCCGCATACCATGGAAATTCTAAATTTACCCCAAACAACTGTTCATCCAAAAATGACTCGTTGATCAAATATTTATCTACCTAGTCTTTGTCCGAATTTTCCAATCTCGAAAGATGATTTGCTACCTGATTTTCTATCCCCTTTATATCCTTGATTTCCAAATTTAACTCTGAAGGAGTAGAATCCATCGAATAAGCCTAGGCTTTTCATCTTTCTTTGATATTTGATACCTAATCGCCGAGTAGTCCGTGTATACAACAACCTTTGTTCCTATTTGGTATAAGCAAAACTTGTTAAAGGCATACATGACCGCAAATAACTCCTTCTCGGTAGGTGTGTAGTTCAATTGAGAATCTATGAGGGTTTTACTTGCATAATATATAGCATGAAAGATCTTGTCTTGGCGTTGTCCCAAAATAGCCCCTACCGCGTAATCGCTAGCATCACACATTAACTCAAACAGCATTGTCCAATCTGGTGATATGATTACGGGAGTTGTTGTCAACTTCTTCTTCAACTATTCAAAAGCCGTCAAACATTCTTCATTAAATCTGAAAATTGCCTCTTTCTCTAAAAGACTACATAGTGGTTTTGCAATCTTCGAGAAATCTTTGATAAATCAGCAGTAGAATCCAGCATGCTCAAGAAAACTGAGAATTCCTTTAATTGAGGTTAGTGGGGGTAGATTATCAATTTTTTTCAACTTTGGCCGATTTACTTCCAACCCTTTCGCAGAGACTTTGTGCCCAAGGATGATTCCCTCTTCGACCATGAAATGGCATTTTTCCCAGTTTAGCACAAGATTGGTTTCCACATAGCGTTTTAATACCATAACCAGATTCTCCAGACTACTGTCAAAGGTATTCCCATATACTAAAAAGTCATCCATAAAAACTTTAACATTGCGCTCCACCATGTCTAAAAATATAGCTATCATACATCTCTGAAAGGTTGTCGGTGCATTACATAGCTCGAATGACATCCTCCTGAAGGTAAAATTGCAATATGGGCACGTGAATGTAGTCTTCTATTGATCTTCAGGAGCTATGACAATCTGATTATACCCCGAATACCCGTCCAACAAGCAATAAGAGTCCGGGCAAGTGGACCAACATCTGATCGATGAAAGGTAAAGGAAAGTGATCCTTTCGGGTTGCCTTGTTGAGCCTCCTATAATCCATGCATACTCTCCAGCCGGTCACATTCCTAGTCGGTATCAATTCATTAGCTTCATTAGTCACAATCGTAGTCCCATCTTTCCTCGGCACACACTGCACTGGGCTCACCAATGAACTGTCTCAGATAAGGTAGATTATTGTTGGGTAAAATCTAATTACACACAACACGCAAGTATACGTGGTCAACAAGTAATAAATTGAAAGTAGAGTATCGTTCCCACGAGAAATTATTTAATAATAATCACCAAGTACTAACCCGTAACCAACTCAATCTTATTTAAATGAATGAATTTCAAATTATATAATTAAACTATTATTAAATTTCACTAGTTAAATTAAGATTATGGAGATTTAAGATCACAACTTCACTTATTGATTCATTTAAGTTAACACACTTCTCATCAATTATTCTCTATCCCGAATTGTTAATCAAGAACACTAAAGCAGATAAAATCATCTCTCGATGCATAATACCCATACTCACTTAAATCCACAGATGATAGAATTAAGCAAGACACCCTAATTAAATAATCCCCTATATCTCTATGTGAATTATAATTAAAAAGGATTTAAAGCACAAGTTCTCTATAAGATTACATATGGCGTAAAGGCATATCTCTATCCTAAACACGAATCATGAATTCCATCTATACAGAAATCACAAACACATGCTATCATGATAAGATCTAAATCAATACTTCATCTCTCGAGTTCATATAGATTATCACGGTAATTGTTAGCTAGGCAATTAAGCAATTAAGTCCAAATCATAATAGACAATACTCACAATAGAACGTAATAATTGATAACGAAGAATATTAAAATAAACTACACAATAAGATCCATTGTAATCTAAAAAAAAGAATTAGTTCATTGAATTAAAACTAAGAATCCACACTTGAATACACAATAAAAGACAAAGATAGAAGAAGATGAGAAGATAGAATCTATTGTCTGTAGATTTGAAGCTCCCTCCTTGCTCCTACTTTGAATCTTCAATGGTCTCCAAGTTGCTTCAATCTTCAAATCTAATTAGAACTAGTGTTTTGATCTAATCTACTCTAATCAAATCTAATGGAATCATCTTTCTCTCCTCTAATCTATGTTATTCTCCTCCTTTTATAAGCCTTTTTACATGTCTTTAAGTCCTCATGGAAGTCCTTGAGTCAATTGGATCGAAACAATCCTTCCCGAACTCAAATATGGACAAAAATCGAGTTTTCTACGCATACCTCCGCCCCGGCGGGAGTTTATACTTGTAAAGGGCCCGCCCCAGTGGGCTATGCTACTGTTTTTCAGCTGGTATGCCAGCCCCGGTGAGCATTTTGTTAAGGGAACGCCCGCCACGGCGGTGGTACATTTTCTGTCACAACGTCCTCTGGTAAAACGGCCATAACTTTTGATCCGAGAGAAGTTACGAGGCCTGACACCTATCAAATCGAAGCTATCGACGAGCTCTACAACTTTCATTCTTTAAAAATTGAGAAATAACGAACGGATGAAGGTAGAAATTGGGCTGGAAGTGACTGCTATGCAAATGGCCACCCAAAACAGTGACGTTCGACGTCCGTTGGTACAAATATCATAACTCTTGCATCCGAACTCCGATTAGAATGATTCAAGATGTTCTGGAAAGCTAAGAAGAAGCTCTACAATATAATCCAAGTTCCAAACCAAGAACATGAAATAAACATGAAAGCCCAAATGATGTCCGTATTTTTTTTCTTATTGAATTCGTTGTTGATAGAGTAATAGATGTCCAACACACAAGTCCCAGCCGAAATTCCCTCTATCTAGAGTTCCATTGCCATGCAATATGCTAGAATACATGCCCAAGAAGAGTTTCAAGCTTAACAGAAGTCTGCAGAATTTGACACCCCCCGCCCCAGCGGGGGTGTATGTGTTAACAAAGTTGGCCCCGGCGGGCTACCATTCTGTTAGTTCCTTATGAAGACCCCCAGCCCCGGCGGGGGGATTCAAAGAAAAAAGGCCCTCCCCGGCGAGGGTCTTTTCTGCAGAATGACTTGCTATAGCTTCATGAATTCTTTCAAAACTGCTCCAATTGACTCCGAATGATTCCAAATGACTCCAAATCTTCGTTAAATGCCGCAACAACCATCCTACACATATAAGAACACAACACAAGTAAAAATGAATATGAACACACGAAAATAGCAATAAATAAGCATGAAATGGACACCGATTCATGTATATAAAATCCACTTATCAAAATATCCCAAACTTAAACCGTGCTAGTCCTCGAGCATAAAACAACTACATGTTATGCAATGCAACGAGATGAAATTAATATGATCTAATTTATATGCTTTCGAACCCAACAGTATAGTAGAATCAAGATTATCTCACCGGCCTCAGAGAAAACAAGCAACTCTACAATATTAACTATCAAAAATTATCCACAACTCCATTTTAATCCTCAAATCTTAACCCATCATCACTGGTATAGTGTGCATGTGTGATCAACATCCATGATAACTGCTACGGATTCAAATTCAATACATAATCAATTTCTTAGAAGGAAACATACAGTGCAAACTTAAAAATTCCAAAAATAGACAAATTCCAACTAAAACTAAGCAATTACTATTCTGTGGGTTCACATGAGGTACTTATACTTTATTTATATATACTTTTTTTTTCTTTTTCTCTTTTTTTTCTCACGGGGGCTTTTTGCTCTTTTTCCGTTTTATTCATTTTTTTTATTTATTTATTTTTCTATATACATACATGATTATGCAATGTCTCATCCCATTAGGCTGATAGTGCTACCCCTTAGCGAGCTTTCGACCAACAACTCCCAGACCATAAAAGACCTTAGGGCGCTAGGTGTAATGACAATCCCCTCGGCCGTACTTGCTCAAGTAACAAAGGCCCCGAAACAAGACTAGTCACGATATATGTACCTTTTTTTTAGATAAATCTTATATACCCCACATATCATCCCCCAAACTTAGGTTCTTGCCTAATTTTCGCCTTTACTGTCTATCTTTGTTGTTTTCTCATTTACTCTAGCATTATCCTGTAGAAACTATTTATGTATCAATTTGAACTGCCCAGTCAACAAAGATGTTTATTAATCGTGCTAACCTTTTTATACTAGTTTCAAACAAGTGTAAGATTCGATTCATTACAGAAATTGTATCACAGTTCTAGTAATCAACGTTGTATTGGTTAACTTATTATCAATCTCATCATTAGCCCACAAATAACATGAACTACAACACTACTGGAATATATGCAAACACAATATTTAACTAATTTTTTTTTTAAACAAGAAACTGAATATAATGCTATTCAAACTATACTACTATGCAACTACTTATACAGTTGTACTACATGAATACAAACATAATGAACCTAAGCTAAATTAACAACATATGCAAAATAACATAACATAAACATGAAACTAAACATGAAATAAAGAACTAAACTAAACTCCCCCAAACTTAGCAATTACAATGTTCTCATTGTAAGAATATATCGGTAAGTATAAGAGAACTTCCCTGTAATCAGCTAAGCGTGAGGTATCAGGTGGCGATGGCGGTGATGATCATTTTCCTATCCATTGAACCTCCAATACCTGTAATGAAGAGAGACAACATGGATTAGAATAGCACTTTGGAATATAACGTGATTCCTATCTACTAAATAAACTATGAAAGCATATAAATATAAAAATTCATGGGTTGCCTCCCAGTCAGCGCTTAATTTATAAACTTTTAGCCTGACTTTGTCAGGTCAATGCTATCCAATTCCTCTTCGGAAGTTGAGGAACCCTCCATCCATCAATAACAAATTATCCTTTTGGAGGTTCCCAAAGGCGATGGCCAATGCATCAAAGTCACCTAGCTTGCTCTGATTTGGTATGATATCAATCAAGAACGTCCCACAGCTAGGTGTTTTCTCCATTATGTTTGTGAATAGATTCTGGTTTTGAGGCTTTTCCAACACAACTAGTTCTTTATCTTTCTCATCCCATCCCTCGCACCATGGCTTCGAAGTTGTACTCGCTCTTACGTCTCCAGGAGCTTTGCCGACGACATGACTACCAATCGGACAAGGTTTTGCAAATCTAACCGGATTCTTGAACTGTGGTGGAGAAGGCACTTGAGGCATAAATAACATCGACTCATCATCGTTGGTTCTCATAATTAGTTCTTTACTGACCTTGTTTTCATTATCCCAATGTGTCTCCTCTTTTTCAACGTCTTATGGCTCATCTAGTTGTATATTTAGTTCGGGCACTTCATCAATCTCAGAATCCTCGTCATAACACCAATTGATTTGAGGATAGTTGTTTAAGGCTTTGAACATTTGATCTATCTTATTCTGAATATTCTGAATTGACTTCTCTTGATTAATCCTTCTCTCCTCATTTGATGCTATGAACTTGGAAAACAATTCCTCAAATCTCGAATTATCTGTCTCAATTTTTGAATCCATGTATTGAGGACCATGAGTTGAAGTGGTGATGAGTTGTTCCATCTGGTGCTGAAAATTGTGGCTCGATATTTCTTGACTCATCATCCTCTCCTCTTGGTTTGCTATGACCTTCAAGAGTAATTCCTCCAACTTTGACACATTTCTTCTTTTAATGGAGGTTGATATGAGAATTTCGGCATGTATGTTGGATTTGGAGCGTAGTATTGGTCTTCATAAGTATAGCTCCATGATGAATCCGGGTGATACCCCCAAACTTGATGATAATTAGCATATGTATAATCATTGAGGTATTCACCACCATGTTGTCCCAGCCCAAAACTAACGGTGCATTGATGACTCGGATGATTACCAGCACAATAATTGCAAGTAACTGCTATCCTTCGATTACGTTGGGCTGCAACAACATCCAACTTCCTCGAAAGTGTCTCCAACTGCGCTGATAATACAGAAAATGCATTGAGACCATCAATCCCCGCTTCCCTTGGTTGAGTCATATTCGTGTATGGCCATTGATACACATAATCATCTATGGTACCTGAAAAGAGAGAAATATATGAAGAGAATTAAAAATAAAAATAAAAATGTTTAAATTAAGACTAATTTGATTGAAATTAATATTGGTAAAAAATATTAAACTAATTCCCCGGCAACGGCACCAAAAACTTGTTGGGTAAAATCTAATTACACACAATACGCAAGTATACGTGGTCAACAAGTAATAAAGTGAAAGTAGAGTATCGTTCCCACGAGGAATTATTTAATAAAAATCACCAAGTACTAACCTGTAACCAACTCAATCTTATTTAAATGAATGAATTTCAAATTATATAATTAAACTATTATTAAAGTTCACTAGTTAAATTAAGATTATGGAGATTTAAGATCACAACTTCATTTATTGTTTCATTTAAGTTAACACACTTCTCATCAATTATTCTCTATCCCGAATTGTTAATCAAGAACACTAAAGCAGATAAAACCATCTCTCGATGCATAATACCCATACTCACTTAAATTCACAGATGATAGAATTAAGCAAGACACCCTAATTAACAAATCCACTATATCTATACGTGAATTACAATTAAAAAGGATTTAAAGCACAAGTTCTCTATAAGATTACATATGGCGTAAAGGCATATCTCTATCCTAAACACGAATCATGAATTCCATCTATGTAGAAATCACAAACACATGCTATCATGATAAGATCTAAATCAATACTTCATCTCTCGAGTTCATATATATTATCACAGTAATTGTTAGCTAGGAAATTAAGCAATTAAGTCCAAATCATAATAGACAATCCTCACAATAGAACGTAATAATTGATAACGAAGAATATTAAAACAAACTAGACAATAAGATCCATTGTAATCTCAAACAAAGAATTAGTTCATTGAATTAAAACTAAGAATCCACACTTGAATACACAATAAAAGACAAAGATAGAAGAAGATAAGAAGATAGAATCTATTGTCTATAGATTTGAAGCTCCCTCCTTGCTCCTACTTTGAATCTTCAATGGTCTCCAAGTTGCTTCAATCTCCAAATCTAATTAGAACTAGTGTTTTGATCTAATCTACTCTAATCTAATCTAATGGAATCATCTTTCTCTCTTCTAATCTATGTTATTCTCCTCCTTTTATATGCCTTTTTACATGTCTTTAAGTCCTTATGGAAGTCCTTGAGTCAATTGGATCGAAACAATCCTTCCCAAACTCAAATTTGGACAAAAATCGAGTTTTCTACGTATACCCCCGCCCCGGCGGAGGTTTATACTTGTAAATGGACCGCCCCGGTGGGCTATGCTATTGTTTTTTAGCTGGTATTCCCGCCCCAGCGGGCATTTTGTTAAGGGAAAGCCCGCCACGGCGGTGGTACATTTTCTGTCACAACGTCCTCTGGTAAAACGGTCATAACTTTTGATCCGAGAGGAGTTACAAGGCCTGCCACCTATCAAATCTAAGCTATCGACGATTTCTACAACTTTCACTCTTTGAAAATTGATAAATAACGAATAGATGAAGGTCGAAATTCGGTTGGAAGTGACTGCTATGCAAATGGCCACCCAAAATAGTGACGTTCGACGTCCGTTGGTACAAAGATCATAACTCTTGCATCCGAACTCCAATTGGAATGATTCAAGATGTTCCGGAAAGCTAAGAAGAAGCTCTACAATATAATCCAAGTTCCAAACCAAGAACATGAAATCCCAAATGATGTCCGTATTGCTTTTCTTGTTAAATTCATTGTTGATAGAGTATTAGATGTCCAACACACAAGTCCCAGCCAAAATTCCCTCTCTCTAGAGTTCCATTGCCATGAAATATGCTAGAATACATGCCCATGAAGAGTTTCAAGCTTAACAGAAGTCTACAGAATTTGACACCCCCCGCCCCGGCGAGGGTGTATGTGTTAACAAAGTTGGCCCCGGCGGGCTACCATTCTGTTAGTTCCTTATGAAGACCCCCCGCCCCAGCGGGGGTATACAAAGCAAAAAGGCCCGCCCCAGCGGTGGTCTTCATAAGGTTTAAGCCTTCTTTGTTGTCCCAGCATCCAGCCATTTTAAAATCTCTTTCTTCACAACCTCTTTCATAATCGGGTTAAGCCTTCTTTGTTGTTCCACTATCGATTTTGCCTCCTCTTCCAAGAGTATCTTATGCATACAGAATGAAGGGCTTATTCCCTTGATGATAGCAATTTTCCATCCCTATTGCAGATGTGTACTCTCGCAGAACCCTCGAGTAACTTACTTTCCTATAAATAGTTAAGTGTAGATGCAATAATAATAAGTAAGGTATCAGAATTGCCCTGAAAGGCATACCTGAGGTGTTTAGGAAGAGGTTTTAGCTCAAGAGTAGGTGGTTCCTCAAGTGAGGGTTTCATCCGTGCTGATGCTTTCTCTTCCGTTTGTAATGGCTCGAATGGCACTTTGAATCTATTCACTTTAGGCAATGCATCCAACAAATACAAATAGTCCACAAAATATGACTCATCTAAGTCGGCATCTCCCAACAATGTGTTTTCCAACAGATCCCTGTCCAAACCTCGAATCAAGTCTTCATTAACCATCTTTTCGATCATCCATTCTGAAACACTCTTTCTCATCTATAGGGAATCTCATGGCTTTGAAAACATTGAATTTCACCTCTTGGACTTGCACTCTCATCATTAACTCTCCTTTCTGAACATCAATGACAGTCCTCCCAGTTGCCAAGAATGGCCTCCCTAAGATAATAGGAATGTTCTTATCCCCTTCATAATCCAGGATGATGAAATCTGTTGGAAATATAAACTTATCCACCTTTACTAGTATATCCTCAACAATCACCCTCGAATAAGTAACTGGTCTGTCCACCAATTGTAATGAGATGTTTGTAGGTTTCGGTGTCGACAAACCCAACTGAGTATACACAGATAATGGCATGAGATTCACACTCGCATCCAAATCACACAAACATTTGTTGAAGGCCATGTTCCCAATTGTGCAAGGAATGGTGAAAATCCCTCAATCCTTCAACTTCGGAGGCAACTTCCTCTATAATAAAGCACTACATTCCTCCGTTAATGTAACATTCTCATAATCCTCCTCGAAAAAATACCCTTCATAAACTTTGCATAGCTCGACATCTATTCAAGGGATTCTGCGAACGGAATATTAATATGTAACTTCTTGAAGATTTCTAAAAAATTTGAGAACTGTTTATTTAACTTCTACTTTTGAACTATCTGCTGAAACGGTGATGGCGGATAAACAACTGGTTCAACATCTGCGTGATTTTTATCCACTTGCCTATCTTCACCCTGTTTCTTTTCAACAAACTTTTCTTCTTTCTCCTTAACATCCTTCCTTGGTAAATTTTTTGCACTTTGTCCCTTGAGATGTTTTTGTTAGGTTTGTAATATTCATGAACGCAATCAAATTGCACAAATTAAGTAGAAGCATGAAAAACAGAGTTTTAAAATTTTACAAATCATATACTCGGATCATCCTTTATGCACAATTATTAATTAAATGAAAAGATAAAGGACAAGAATTATACCCTTAAAGATTCGAGCTTCCTCAAGAACAAGTTCACCTCCAAATCCTTTCGCGTTCAACTTGGAATCCACTAGGTTTGGTTCCTTCCTTTGATCAATGTTAGTCACCCAAGTGTTTGGCCTCTAGAGGTGATCCACCAAGGATGAAGAAAGATTTAAGAAGATGTGTATTTGACAAAACCCTAGTTTTTCTATCTTTCATAGAAAAGGGTGTACTCTCCCAACTATTGGAATTACGTATTCACGTGTTTTTTATGAAAGTGTCAACCACCCTCACCCATAATAAGACTCTTCTTATTTATAGATGTGGACAACTATCCTTAACAATTAAGGAATTGGGTTTTATTTTAATTAATTAAACTCCTTTAATTAATTATGCTCCCCATCTTATTAGGAATAATTAATTAAATTTTTTTAATTAATTTGCCTCCTTATCTTATTAGGAATATATGAGAGTACTTTTATTAATTAATTCCCAAACTCCTTTAGGAATTAAATAATAATAATAAGACTCCTCTTATTAATTTATATTTAATATTTCCAAAATATTAAATAATAAATATTAATCTATTTAATTTATTCTATCACCATAGATTAAATTAAATATACTTACCATATTATTACGATTATGCCATTAACTTCTTAAATAATTATTATTCTTTTTATGATGTGACCCTTTAGGTTCTCCACATTAAACTGGTTGTGAACAAATTAATTAGAACAATTCTAAACTTATTTAAATAAATAAATTAAATTATTTATTTATTTAAATAAATAATATTTATTTTACAATAGGGATAAGCCTTCCTAGCGATCAAAGACTTTTCAGATAATATATATTTCAACATTAATCATAAAAGAACCTTTGAGTAGATAGTTATCGTACAATTCAATCCTTCTACCATACAATGCCCCAATTAAATATAAGACATGGAATTACTGTCAAGTCTTATTTTATTTAATTATATGTATTTTGATCCTTAAATATATAACTCCAAATAATACAAATTAGAAACTCCTTTCTAATTTCATTCTGCCTTGGCCAAGGACTACGTACTGGGTTGTCATTTATCGAATCACATAGGACATTTCTCTTCTTTTACTAGAAGCGGTAGATTCTTTATTTATCATACATTATCTCTATGTATAACTTATTATACCCAAGCATACCCTTTGATATACCCTAAGAGTCTTAAGAAATAAGTCAAAGTACAGCTCATCATATACAAGATACTATGATGATCTTAAGTCCAAGGATCACTTGTACTACTATCACTACAGGATTTCCTATTGTCAAGTAAGTAAAACTCCATTAGGTATTCCGTAGCGAGCCACGTTCAGTGTACTTATTCACCGATAAACACCTATATACTTGCTTTAATGTCTCCACACAAATGATAATGAGATCAATCATCCGCATCCAATGAGCAAGCAACGTATATACTAATCTATTCGAATTCACTAATCCCCAATTTAGTAATCCAACGATTGGAAACTATTTTGGTTTTAAGCTTTTTAAGAATTTAGATCATTATTCTAAAAGCATTGCTTAAAACTATAGGTTTATCGTATATTATAAAGCAGCATCATGTAGATAATTAAAAGCCTTTAATAAATTAATACTTTTTATTAATAAATGGATAAAATTGTTACAAAGTATATGCTTTATCATCAAATATGATTGGCTTGTGTGCATACTACTTTCAATCTCCCACTTGCACTAAAGCCAATCGTCATGGTATCTCATACCCTTCTTCTCTAAGTAACGATTATCCTGTTGTTTGATAAGCTTCAATATATGGATATGTAATGTTGTTCTTGAGAATCCACTATCCCTATAGTGATTTCCCATCTTTCAATAATTCTTTTAATCAAATGAAAGTGCCGCAACATATGTTTAGATCCAATATGAGACTTAGGAACTATTCCTAGTTCAGTAATGAACTTTACATCTAAACAATCAACTTACAGCTTCATTTACAACTATATACTTTGTCTTTATCACTAAAACAACAACTCTTTGTTGTTTAAAATCTTTCCAATTCACTGCACCACCGTTCAAGGTAATGCTTTACCTTAAAGTAAATTTTATGTCGTCTTGGTCTGTCTAAAAACACTTGATTCTGTTAAGCCCTCTAGTTTTAATTTAGACCCACCATAAATTTTAATCACATCCTTAATGCCGGTTAAGTACTTTATGATGTTTTTCACTGTCTTACAGTGATCTTCTCCATAATATGACTAATTAACATCAGGTCTCGTATATTTCATTGCATACATGATAGTTACTGATGCGATCTCTCTTTTATGAGTCTATGGGGACTATTACGAGAGATACACTCCAGGGCTCATCAACATGAGACATCCCATGGAGTTTTCCATGTTAAATGACTTTAGCATCAAATGAATATACATTTCTTGGGTTAAGCCGGGTATCCTATTAGATCTATCTATATATATATATTTCTATTCCTAATTATGATAATTAACCCAAATCATTCACGGATGAATATTTAGATAACTTTATCCTCACTGATTATAGCATTGGTATGTCATTCCTTATTCGTTGTATATCAACATATAATACTAGGAATGTCACAACGCTCCCACTAACCTTTTCTACACACTAGGTTCATTATTGTTTTTGAAAAAATCAAACTCTTTTGATTATTTCATTAAAACAAATGTTCCATATTTGAGAAGCTTGCTTCAATCCATTTCTCCGAGTGTCTATAATTCTTACCTCATCGTATGTAACTGGATCATCATCTTCTATGATGTGTACCTCATCATCATCATTTATGATGAATCCATACCTACCAATTATCTTCGGTACTATTCCAGATTTACGATTCAGTTATGGTACAATAGTTATATCAACGGGTTCCTTTTATTTAATTTATAGTATTTTATGGTTCTTGAACTCTTCAAGATCTATTATCCTCCCACTAGCCCCTTTAATGATAAACACCTTTATCTTAGAAGGTAGCATGTTTCGCAACAAACACCTTTTGCTAAATAGGATTATAGAACATATACCCTAAACTTACTTTAGAATGTCCCACAAATTTGTACTTGTCAAATCTTGTACTAAGCTTATACTTTAAAACCTTTTCACATAAGCTAGATAACCCCTTATTTTAACATACTTAAAATTAGGAATTCATCCTGTCCATAACTTTTATGGAGTCTCTGGTCGGATTTTGAGGTTACCTTTTGTAGATATGCAGCTATTTCTAGAGTATTACCCCAGAAGGATACTGGAATGTCAGTAAAATCATTATGGACCGTACCATGTCCAACAAGGTATAATTTTTTCCTTTCAGATACATCAATCAATTATTATGTATCAGGAGGCATCCATTATGAGAAAACCATTTAAGATGATCTAGAAACTTATTGCGCAAGATTCCTTCCTCGATCTAATCAAAGAATCTTAATACTTTTCAAATTAGTTTCACTTTTGAATTCTTTGAACCTTTCAAATAATTCATACTTGTATTTCATCAAATACAAACATTCAACTCTTTGAATGATCATCTCCTTTTCTTAGACTAGTTTGTTCAATTTACAAAATAATTTTTCACGTAAGTCAAGTATATAAAATCCATTAAGTAATATTTCAGTTCTATACATAATATTATTATTATAAATAGAATAATAATTGTTCTTAAATATAATACCATAGATTTTATTGTCCAACAACAAAATAGAAATAATGTTTCTAAAAAGAACTGGAATACAATAACAACTTATTGACTTAATAGATTTGCCCGTAGGCATTGCTAAACTATAAGTTCATATGGCTAATGCAACAACCTTTGCTTCATTTACCAGACATAGGATTACTTATCCTATGTTTACTTTTCTACTTCTGCTTTGTTCCTTCATAAATCTATATTTATGATAACCAAAGCCGGTATCCAATACCCAAGTAGAACCTTGACTTAAAGAAAAAATTATTTCAATCATGAACAAAAACTATATTTGTAACCGAAGCTTCACTAAGCTTCTTCTGGTTAGCCTCTACAAGATACTTCTCGTAGTTTCTTTTCCAGTGTTCAGGCTTATTGCAATGGAAGCAAACTCCTTTGATATCTGTATCATTTTTATTATTATTATCATTTGTTTTTGCATTTTCTATTTACCTTATTAGAATCATTCTTCTTTTAAAAAGATCCTTTGACCTCTACTAGTAAGACTTGGTCTTTCTTGGTTGGAAAGTGACTCTCAACATTTTTCAACATGTTAAGCAAATCAGCGAAGCTGATATCTAGCTTGTTCATATGAAAAATTCACGACAATTGAAAAAGGAGTTCGGGAGTGAGTGCAAGATCAAATCTTGGCATAACTCCCCATCTATGACAAAACTCGTTGTCCTAATTATTCAATCAGATTGATCATGGACTTTTGTCTGTATTGTAGTGTCATCAGTCATTCTAGATCGGAAGAGCTCCTTAGATATCTGATATCTATCAGACCTACTTTCATCACCATCAACTACTTGATGTGTAGGAATATAGTTGGAGCATCCATAGTTTCATGCTGACACTGAAGCACATTCCTCATGGATGTGAGAATGATGCATTGAGCCAACTGTGCATCATCTTGTCACTTTCGAAAAGTAGCAATCTCTTCCTCAGATACATTGTCTACAACCATTGTAGGGATAGGCGTATTAAGGACATAAGATAACTTTTCAGTCATGAGAATTATTCTCAAATTCCTTAAGCAATCCATTTAATTCGGTCTGGTTAAATAGCATCTAATATGCTTCGCAGTGATAGTAATTTTGACATTATAAAATTCTATAGATGAATTTGTAATTAACAACATTTTAGCATACATTCTTTTATTAATTACCAAAATAATTTAGGTCTTGTCTTAAATTGGTATCTCCCATTATTTTCATCAAACTATATTACCCTCACTTTTATAGTTCGGTAAAATCTAATTAAATATTTGCTAGTGAGAATAAGGATCACATTTCAAATGTATATAGCCTTATGGTGACACAACAAATTATATATAAATAAATAGGTAGACAACTCTTGTCAATTACATCATCATGTAACTCCTTTTATTTTGCCTCATAGATTATTTTGATCAAGTAGTGGCACATCCGAATCAAAATTATTTAAGTTAAGTCCAACCTAGCACTTTCATATATTCAAAAAAGAAAAACATTGTCCTTGTGGTGACACAACAAAACAACATTGTTTAATTTTCTTTATAAGCATCAAATGTGATAAAATTAAGATAAACCTTGTGGTGACACAACAAACTTATAATAATTAATTGATACTCTATTATTTTTTATCATGCTAGAAGGAGACGTTCTATATTCCAAATATCTTTGGACGCTTAGGACTTAATATAAAATCTTTGAGGGGTTTGTTATTAATTTGTCTTATCTTGTTTAGCGTGCATTCACATATATATATAAAATATGTGTCATATTAATTAACATGCGAAGCATGTTTGCATAATATAATATAATATAATATAATATATATAGTATAAGCATGCACATATAGAATACTATATTCTACCCTGATTGATTATGGACTTTATTCTAGTTTGGTTCATTAGAGCCACCAAGTGAACTAAAAGATCAAACCTAGGGTGCAAGAATTAAATTTAAATATAACTAGTAAATTTAAATCCCAGGTTCCATTACAAACGGGTCTTCAAGCGTTCCTTGCTCCTTGATCTCCAATTTTTCAAAATTAATTCTAACTATTCATATTACAAAACTATTTAAAATAAATAGAAACCTTGATCAGTAGTCAAGGGGAAGTACATAGGAGGAAGATAAAATTTACATTAAGAAAAAAATTAGAGAAGACGAGGTACGCAGACCCTATTTAATAAAACTCATACATTCATGCATCCAACTAAAATAAAATCCAAATCACATTGGTCAATAGTCCATAATCAATCTCATTTATTAGCATATACATCACCATATGCATCAATAAATAACATTCATTTCATGAATAATAAACATTCAATATATATATATATATATATATATATATATATATATATATATATATTTATATCATTTAATGGGCAAATTTAGTTAGCATAAAATCTAACTTTGGCTTTGATATCACTGTTAGGTTTGTAATATTCATGAACGCAATCAAATTGCACAAATTAAGCGGAAGCATGAAAAATAAAGTTTTAAAATTTTACAAACCATACACTCGGATCATCCTTTATGCACAATTATTAATTAAACGAAAAGATAAAGGACAAGAATTATACCCTTGAAGATTCGAGTTTCCTCAGGTACAAGTTCACCTCCAAATCCTTTTGCGTTCAACTTGAATCCATCGGGTTTGGTTCCTTCCTTTGATCAATGTTAGCCACCCAAGTGTTTGGCCTCTAGAGGTGATCCATCAAGGAAGAAGAAAGACTCAAGAAGATGTGTATTTGACAAAATCCTAATTTTTTATCTCTCATAGAAAATGGTGTACTCTCCCAACTATTGGAATTACGTATTCACATGTTTTTTGTGAAAGTGTCAACCACACTCACCCATAATAAGATTCCTCTTATTTATAGATGTGGACAACTCTCCTTAACAATTAAGGAATTGAGTTTTATTTTAATTAATTAAACTCTTTTAATCATTTATGCTCTCAATCTTATTAGGAATAATTATTTAAAATCTTTTAATTAATTTGCCTCCTAATCTTATTAGGAATATATGAGAGTACTTTTATTAATTAATTCTCAGACTCTTTTAGGAATTAAATAATAATAATAATAATAAGACTCCTCTTATTAATTTATATTTAATATTTTCAAAATATTAATAAAGCTATTTAATTTATTCTATCACCATAGATTAAATTAAATATACTTAAATATATTATTACGATTATGCCATTAACTTCTTAAATAATTATTCTTCCTTTTATGGTGTGACCCTTTAGGTTCTCTATATTAAACCGGTTGTGAATAAATCAATTAGAACAATTCTAATCTTATTTAAATAAATAAATTAAATTATTTATTTATTTAAATAAATAATATTTATTTTACAATAGGGATAAGCCTTCCTAGCGATCAAAGACTTTCCAGATAATATATATTTCAACATTAATCATAAAAGAACCTTTGAGTAAATAGTTATCGTACAATTCAATCCCTCCACCATACAATGCCCCAATTAAATATAAGACATGGAATTACTGTCAAGTCTTATTTTATTTAATTATATGAATTTCGATCCTTAAATGCACAACTCCAAATAATATAAATTAGAAACTCATTTCTAATTTCATTCTTCCTTGGCCAAGGACTACGTACTGGGTTGTCATTTATCGAATCACATAGGACATTTCTCTTCTTTTACTAGAAGCGATAGATTCTTTATTGATCATACATTATCTCTATGTATAACTTATTATACCCAAGCATACCCTTTGATATACCCTAAGAGTCTTAAGGAATAAGTCAAAGTACAACTCATCATACACAAGATACTATGATGATCTCAAGTCCAAGGATCACTTGTACTACTATCACTACAGGAATTCCTATTGTCAAGTAAGTAAAACTCCATTAGGTATTCCTTAGCGAGCAACGTTTAGTGTACTTATTCTCCAATAAGTACCTACATACTTGCTTTAGTGTCTTCACACAAATGATCATGAGATCAATCATCCCCATCCAATGAGCAAGCAACGTATGTACCAATCTATCCGGATTCACTTATCCCCAATTTAGTAATCCAGCGATTGGGAACTATTTTAGTTTTATGCTTTCTAAGAATTTTGATTTCATTAGAATGATCATCATCATTATTCTAAAAGCATTGCTTAAAACTATGGGTTTATCATATATTATAAAGCAGTATCATGTAGATAATTAAAAGCCTTTAATAAATTAATACTTTTTATTAATAAATGAATAAGATTGTTACAAAGTATATGTTTTATGATCAAACATGATTGGCTTATATCCATACTACTTTCAGTTTACCACTTCTTAATGTGATAGCTTTACACTGCTCTTGATTTCCCCTTTGATTCTTCTCAGTGTCACTCGGTAAAGTCCCTTGTGGTCTGTTATTTAATGCAAACGCAAGCTGTCCCATATGATTTTCCAAGTTCTTAATCGTCGCCGCTTGCGTTTTCATAGCTGCCTCATTACCGGATATGTATTTCAACAATAGCTTTTCCAAATCTAACTTTTTCTCTTGATACGAAGCTGACTCTTAATGCTGATTTTGGAAATCGCGGGGATACGATGGTCGTGGAGCTTGCTGATTTTGGTTATTACTCCACCAAAAGTTTGGATGGTTCCTTGCCCCTGAATTGTAGGTATTCTAATATGGATTCAGAGGTATTCTGTTATAGCTACCTAAAAACTAAACTGTTGTCGGATTAATAGAATACTGCTTTGTCGGATGTTCCCCCGCACACAATTCACACACATACGACACCTGCTAAACCTATACTCCCGTGAGGGCATCCATTTTCTTTGATAGCGCTGAAATTTGAGCCGCTAAAGCTGTCACTCCATCTTCCTCTAACACTTCAGCTGCCTTAGGTTGTGTCATTCTTGTTGTAGGCCACTGGTAGTTGTTAGCTGCCATAGTCTCAATTAAGTCATACACCTCCATAAATATTTTAGCTATAAACGCTCCCCCTGAAGCTGCATCTATACTAGTCCTAAGATTACAATTCAGCCCGTTGTAGAACGTGTTCATCTGCAACCACTTAGGTAATCCGTGATACGGACACTTCCACAATAATTCCTTATATCTTTCCCAAGCTTTGTACAAAGACTCCCCGTGTTGTTGTTCAAACATTTTAATTTCATTCCTCATCTTTACAATCTTCGTCGGTGGGAAGAATTTCGCTAACAATCTGAGCTAGGTCATCCCAAGTAGTGATTGACACTGGAAGTAGTGAATGTAACCATATCTTCACCTTGTCTCACAGTGTGAACAAAAACAAATGTAGTCTCATTGCGTCATCAGATACCCCATTGTACTTGAAGGTATCACAAATCTCCAGAAAGCTAACCAGGTGCTCATTTGGATCATCATTAGTAAATCCTCCAAACTGTACTGAATTCTATATCATCTGAATAGTGTCAGGCTTGATCTCAAAGTTGTTCGCTATAATTGCAGGCCTGGTGATGCTCGACTGAATTTTAGTAACCCTGGGTGTGGCATAATCCCTAAGTTCTTTTTTATCCTATGCAGCCATACTTTCTTGCTTATCAAAATTCTCCCTAGTTTCTTTAATCCACTTACTAAGCCTCTGAAACCTTCTTTCGATGTCATCCTCGTAAGGAAGTAAATCTAGTTTCTTTGACCGAGTTTGCATGCACTAAGTAACAGAACCTGAAACAAGAAATAAAACAAAAACAAAACGAAAAATGTTTAACTAAAACTGATCTAATTAAATTGATATTGAAAGTAATAAACTCAATTTATGTCCCCGGAAACGGCGCCAAAAACTTGTTGGGTGTAATATAATTAAGCAAGACAGCAAGTATACGCGATCAACAAGTAATAAAGTGATAAGTTGAGTATCGTTCCCACATAGACATAAATTAATGTTAATATAACAATTACCAGCTTTGTATTAATTTAATACTATTAAACTAACTGACTTAATGATTGAAAATAATGAAAAACTAATAAACAAAAAACAAATCCAATCAACTTAACTAACTACCATAAATTTTTAATCAGATAATAGAAAATTAAGCCTACAACTTCACTTTATGCTTCACTTAGATTATCACACTTTTATTTAATCCAATTAACTATTAAAGTTCATTAATTAAGAATACGAAAGTAGAATTAGCCATCTCTCGATGCACTAAACCCATATCAACTTAAATTCATAAATGATAGAATTAAGTCAAACACCCTAATTAACTAATTCATTATATCTCTATGTGAATTACAATTAAAGAAGGTTTAAATTCCAAGTTCTCATATGATTACATGCGATGCATAGTTATATCTATATCCTTAACATAAATCATGAATTCCATTAAAACACAGAAATCACAAAACACATGTTATTATGACTAAGTCTAAACTCATACCTCATTTCTCGAATCCATACAAGTTCACATAGAATTGGTGATCAATCAATTCATAAATTACACATAAATCATAATAGATGAACTGAAAAATAGCTTCATTGAATTGAAATTAAAGCATGATAATCATCATTACACTTAAAGATCCATTGTAAGCTTAATAAGTTGAATTAACTCATAACTAATGAAAAAAACGCTGAATAGATTAAACAAATCAACATCCCAATTACAGAGACTGAAATTAAAGAACAAGAACATTAATAGAACCACCATTCTCTTCACTCAATTCTGCAATCTTTGAGTACCTAGCTCCTTTGTTCTGTTCCTCCATAATCTTCTCAAATTAGGGCTTAAAAGTTGTAATTGATTGATTACTTGTTGAATGTCTAAATTGAATTTCTTAAGTATCTGTAATTGCAACTAGATATGTCCTCTTTCCAGTCCCAATCACATCCAAAGTCCATCAGGCTACGTCACAGCAATAGTAAAATTGCATCAAAACTCCTCTTTTGTGTCTGCATACCCCCGCACCAGCGGGCTATTTAGGCTTGGGAAACCCCGCCCCAACGGGGTGTTTAATCTCTGAAACATGTACACCCCCTCCCCGACGGAGTGTTTAATCTATGTTCTTCATATATACTGAACTTTGCTACTCTGTTGTGCTTTCCTACTGTATTGCCACCATCCTTGCCTTAGTCAACACATAGTAACCCTACACAAAATCATATACAAAACACATAAAACCACACCAATATAAATGGATTAGGCACTGTTTAAGTTTGAATATATATTTGATTCGTAGGTATAAAACCCACTCATCAGCGATCGCTGATACTCATTAGCGACTACTAATTGGATTAGGGTGTTAGCGACCGCTCCGGTCGCTACTGACGGTCTCTGACACGTGGCCCACATCAGCCTTCGGCCCTGAACCTTGCTGACTCAGCTTAGTGATGATCCTGGTCACTAATATCGGTTGTAGATAATTCGGTTGCTAATAGTGGTCGCTGATGTGCATTCTAGCGACTAGATTTTATGTGACGATTATCAGCGACCGCAAACAGATTTTATGTGATGATTTATATGTAAGTATTATTTATGTATTAGTTTTAATCTAAAATTCTAACAATGCTATATAATATTTCAGCATCATCTGTGATGCCCCCAAAATAGGTCTACAAAACCCATTCTGAGTCATCAAATACATGGTACAGAAAACAACTACAAACTTCATTATTACAATTATCGTGCAAAATATAACAACACATGTACTATGAGTTTAAATACAAATATTATCTTGTAGACAATATCCAAACTCAAATAAAGTCCTCATTATAATTATTGATACACTATTTTACAAAATAGTGAGGACTGCTATAAAAATCATCTTGAACCATCACTCAACACCTCGACTAGTCCCAGCTATATTCTCGCCTCCTAAGAAGAAAAATGGAACAAAAAAGAAAAGGATGACCTCAACTAGCCCAGTAAAGAATATTATGACTAAGATAATACATAATAAATTATCCTTAGTCCTCAACAGGAAAAAATCTGATAGAATACAATAGACAACAAGTTTTAGATCAACAACTGCAACGAAAACTATAATTCGTTAGAAGAATCAAGTAGAGCATGATGTCTACTATCTTTCATGATTTAAAATTCCATCATCAGTATTTTATCCCTGTAACATCAATCAATATTTATTTCTAATCAACAAATTATCTATGCACTACGGGCCAAAGATAATATTTTGTATCACCAGTTACCATGATCATGCCAAACACCTGTCCATCTTTGCACTACGTGCCAAAAATATCAATCAACAGTTCATCTTTGCACTACGTGCCAAAGATATTAATCAACCAACAATTCACCTTTGTACTACGAGCCAAAGATAACTTTCAACATGATTTAAGTCTGAGAATTATGATAATGATAATAAGAATGAATCAAGTGAGACTATAACATGGATTTAATTTCAAGAATAAGGGTCACAACAGATAACTTAGAAAAAGAAATTTTTTTTTGTGAACAGTATCCGTGAATAGTACCGTATGTCTGAATAGTACCGTATGAATATTGCCCATGAACAGTACCGAGACATGAATAGTTTCATATTTAATAATAAAGTTTAGACCAATATTCCAGTGAAATGATATTAGATGAAGCGAAATTTCAAATTATTTCAGGAATTATAGAAGTAATACTTACCATAGTAAGTTTAAATTTAGGAATACGAGATGAAATAATATCGCGTACGTAATATGGAGTATGAAAGAAAATGATATCCCTTACGAATATGGAAGTAAATAATATCATTTACGAGTATTGAAAGAAAATAACCTCCTTTACGAAAAAAAATAATATCATTTACCTTAGTAGAAACTGGATTTGACTGGAATATCAGATATTATTTTGAGAAAATCTTGCACAAAAAGCTACACTCAAAGTATCCTTATACTCACCAGAAATACGCTCAATATTATACAGAGAGAATTTTCTGATTCTGGTGTGAGTTTCATCGTTTAACTAAGCAGCCTATTTATAAAAAAGTGGTAGAACACCACTTCTGACAATTTCTTACATACGGGTGATTTTTCTTCCAGCACACCTTAATTGAAACCAAGCTTTCCAAGCCAATTTGCACACTCCACCTTTATCTCATGTTTTTTAAAATAAAAAAATTCAAATTCAATTTGATCATTTTCACTCTATTTAATTCACATGCCAAAAAAATATAATAATATTACCATTTAAATTATAAAAAAAATTATACTTATTATATTATCTCATTATACTATTATAATATAATATTATAATAATATATAAATATATTATCAGAGAAGATAATTATGGTTTCATAAAAAAATTAACAACTTTCAACAAATGTGTCATTATAAAATTCCTCCATTTATATCAAAATTTAAAGAAATAATTACTTACCAAATTGATCAATTATTTATAATTCTTCAATAATTATTTCTAATTAATAGTATAGATTCACAATACTGATAACTAGATCTTTTCCAGGAAAGAGGGGGCTTTCTGATAAGGATTTCTCCTTACTGATGCGTAATTATATGACCTAACCCCTTTCCTCGACAGAACTTTCTAGACATTACCAATAATGCTATCTAATAATATCATTTCAATAATATGAGTTACTGTGTCATGACAATTATTGAATCAATAATGCAAAATACTATTAAATTATCACTGTAGCAACTACTGCACCAATAATATGAAAAACTATGTAATTTTTACTATATCAATTATTGACTGACTTCTTACGTAAGAAATAATAATCAGAGATACTGTGAAATACCCTGTGCCACTATGCAACCACCCGTATTACTGCACTTTTATCACCGGGTATTTCAACAGTTTTTTTAACGGTAAAAGTTTTGTCGTTATTTTTATAAAAAGGTTATTTATGTCGCTTTCTATATCCGACAGTTATTCCATTATGTGGTCCACCAATGATTGCGCCTCCGTACGGATATTCCCGATAAAAAGAATATCTCCTGACCAAAACGAATATTCCCCGACAAAACGAATATTTTATGACCACTTGTTTACTTTGAAAATTTTGCACATTTCACCCATAACTAAAGCATTATATTAAATCAACACCTTATTATTCAAAAATAATAATTAGAGAAATTAAATCTTTATTCATAAAAAGTTGGGGTCTTATAACATCCCCTCCTTATGAAATTTTGTCCTCGAAATTGATGTACGTACCTGGTATGCCGAAGAGGTAAGGATACCTTGTTTCAATTTCTGATTCTAACTCCCAGGTCATTTCTTCAATGTCATGGTTTCTCCATAAAACTTTGACTTGAGGTATAACCTTTTAGTGTAAATTATGTTCCTTCTTATCCAAGATTTTAACAAGTACCTCTTCATACGTTAAATCTTCTTCTATCTTATCTGATTCTAACTCAATAATGTGGTGCAGGTCTTTCACATATTTACGTAGCATGGATATATGGAAAATATTATGAACACAAGGCATATTTGGCGGTAAAGCGAGACTATAGGCCACAGTTCCTACTCGGTCGAGGATTTCAAATGGACCAATAAATCAAGGGTTAAGCTTCCCTCTCTTCCCGAATCTCATAACTCCTTTCCATGGAGTAACACACAACAATACATGATCTCCTACATTGAATTCAACGTCCCTTCGATAAAGATCAACATAACTCTTTTGTCGATCTTGTGAGGTTTGTATACGTTGTCGGATCAATTGAATCTTTTCCGTAGTCATGCGTACCAATTATGGTCCCAACAACATTGTTTCACCTACCTCGTCCTAGCATACTGGAGAACGACACTTTTGTCCATACAACGCCTCGAATGGAGCTATGCCTATACTTGCTTAATAACTGTTGTTGTAGGAGAATTCCACCAATGAAAAGTACTTGTGCCAACTTCCTTAGAAGTCTAGAACGCAGAGTCTCAATAGATCTTCAAGAGTTTGAATAGTCCTTTCCGATTGCCCATCCGTTTGAGGATGATATGCAGAACTAAATCGTAAATTAGTGCCCATAGCTTTCTACAAACTGACCTAAAATTGTGAAGTGAATCTTGGGTCTCGATCAAAAACTATGGATATTAGCATACCATGCAATCTCACAATATCATTTATGTACATACGAGCAAGACGTTCAAGTGAATAAGTTTCTTATATAGGAAAAAAATTAGCAGACTTGGTTAATCTATCAACAATGACCCAAATTGCATCTATGCCTTGAGAAACCTTGGGAAGACCAGTAACGAAATCCATGTTGGTGTGCTCCCACTTCCATTCTGGAATCTAAAGTGGTTGTAATAGACCTTTTGGTACTTGATGCTCTGCCTTAACATGTTGACAAGTTAAACATCTTGAGATAAACTCCATGATCTCTCTCTTCATATTGATCCACCAAAATGTATGTCAAAGATCACGATACATTTTTGTACTTCCAGATTGAATTGCAAATGGTGTGTTGTGTGCCTCCATCATGATTTTGTACATCAAATTAGAGTCGTTAGGAACACAAAGTCTGGAGTTGACTCGAAGTATTCCTTTTTCATCGATTCTTACTTCTGGAATAGAACCTTCTTGTACTTTCTTCTTCATACACATCAGCTCTAGGTCTGTGGCTTGAGCAGCTTTAACTTTATCGATTAAAGTCAGTTCTACTCGTATATTTGATATCATCACATGGGTACTTGGAGCCTTTAACTCTATCTCCATCCTTTGTGAGTCGTACAAAATGGGTCTTTGTGTTAACAACATCGCACTCGTACCTGCATATGAACTTTTACTCAATGCTTCAGCTACCACGTTCGCTTTTCAAGGATGGTATTGATTGGTATGGTCGTAATCTTTCAATAGCTCAAGCCAACGTTGTTGTCGCATGTTGAGTTCCTTTTGGGTGAAGAAATATTTGAGGCTTTTATGATCTGAATATATCTCCACTTTCTCCCCATACAGGTAGAGCATCCAGATCTTTAACGCGAAAACGATAGCTACCAACTCTAGATCATGAGTAGGATAATTCCTCTCATATTCTACGAGTTATCGTGAGGCATAGGCTATGACTTTCCTATGTTGCATGAGAACACATCCTAAACCTTTGCCTAAAGCATCGTTGTAGATGACAAATCCCTCCGAACCTGATGGTTTTGTCAGAACAGGTGCCGAAATGATTCTTCTCTTAAGTTCTTGGAAGCTCTTCCCACATTTCTCGCTCCATTCAAATTTTGTATCTTTTCGAGTTAGTTGAGTTAATGGAGTAGCGATTCGAGAAAATTCTTCCACGAATCTCCAATAATAACCAGCTAAGCCTAGAAAGCTACGTACTTCGGTTACTGACTTAGGTTGCTCCCAACTTTATATTGCTTTAATCTATGTTGAGTCAACTGATATTCCATACTTCGATACCACGTGCCCAAGGAATGCTACTTCCTCAAGCCAGAACTCGCATTTCTTCAACTTAGCATATAGCTTGTTTTAACAAAGCTTTTGGAGTACCAACCTCAAGTCTTGCTCATGATCTTCACGACTTTTGGAATAGATGAGGATGTCATCACAACCACAAAATGATCCAAATATTCCTTGAATACTCGGTTCATCATATCCATGAAGGCTGCAAGAGAATTACTCAATCCAAAAGACATGACTAGGAATTAATAATGCCCGTACTGAGTCTTGAAAGCAGTCTTTAGAATGTCATCAGTTTTAATCTTTAACTAATGATATCCGAAATGAAGATCGATCTTTGAGAAGAATTTAGCCTCTTGCAACTGGTCAAACAGGTCATCAATGTGAGGTAATGGGTACCTATTTTTTACGGTGACATGGTTTAACTCCCGATAGTTAATGCAAAGTCGTATACTCCCATCTTTCTTCTTTACGAATAAAACAGGAGCACCCTAAGGAGATGTACTAGGAAAAATGAAACCAATGTCTAACAGTTCCTGTAGTTGGGTTTCTAACTCCTGAAGTTCAATAGGAGCCAATTGATATGGGGTTTTATAAATGGGTTTTGTACCGGGTATAAGGTCGATACAAAATTCAATATCACACTTTGGGGGTAGGCCAGGAAGTTCTTCAGAAAATACGTCAGAAAATTCATTAACAACAGAAATATTATTCAAATTTGACATATTTTTGTTTAAATCCATGACATGGGCTAAGAAGGCTTGACATCCATTTTTCAATAAATGAATGGCTTTATGGCTTGATATGACAGTGATTGACTTAAGTGGTTTGGTTGCTTGATTCGCATAATAGGTTGGTTAGGAATATGAAAACTAATGACCTTATGAAATCAATCAATTTTAGCATGATGAGTAGTTAACCAATCAATCCCTAAAATCACATCAAATGCAAGTATTTTCAAAGAGATGAGATCAACAGGTAATGTGATGGTCCCAACTTGAATCAAGTAAGATTTATAAACCGTGGATGTAATGAAAGTTTCTCCTAACGGAGTTTCAACAGATAATTCAAAGTCTAATTTCTCAGGGGTCAAGTTCAAACGTTGAGAACAAGCAGGAGAGATAAAAGAATGGGTAGAACTAGTATCAAATAAGGTATAGACTTCGTAAGAGTTTATAATTAGCTTACCTGTGATAACTTCGATCGAGTTCCTCGCCTTTTGGGATGTTACGACAAACGCTCTCCCTTGAACCACCGACTTTGTTTTATTCGTAACCGCCTTTGGTGCCATCGTCCCAGCTGGACTTGTCTTCGCTACCGGACAAAATCGGGCTATATGACCGTCTTTTCCACAACTGAAACACACCTTGGAAGGCTATGAACAGTTTGAACTTATGTGTCCCTCCTCACCGCATCTGCAGCATCTATAGCTCTTTATTATCTACCAAGAGGGATGAAAACAGAGATAACTCTGCAAACTTGGCTTCGTATTGCGACACGGTCATATTGTTCTGCTCTAGTTTGATAAATTCCACCTCCTTCATATGACGAATACTTTCTGGAAAGTACTTGTCGTTGAACAATTCTTGGAACTTCTCCCAAAACATCTTAAGTATGGACGGATGGGTACGTTTTACAGATTCCCACCAGTAACCTGCCTCCCCGCACAACATGAAGGTGGCGAAGGGAACCTTCTGCTCTTCAGTGCATCCCAAGACATCAAATATCTTGGTAATCTGCTTAATCCATGTCTCTTCCTTAAGTGGGTTAGGTTTTCTCAAAAACTCCGACAGTCCCAACTCCTTAAATTGCTTGGCAGTGACAAGCCATGAGTTACCATTGTTTCCACATGCATTTTGAACCGGAGTCTCTCTTGTCTAGTTTTGCATGAATTATAGAAAGTTCCTAAACATCCAATCATTCATCATTTGGTTGGTGTTGTTGTTTACAAGAGGATTATTGCCTTCCTAATGCACATTATCCTGGTAAATATTTGTCGGTGTCTCAACGGTCTCATGTGCTCCATTGCTCATCTAAAAATTTCCAGATGTCATTCTCAAATACTGCCACAAAACAAGAGTTAATTAAAGAAATTGACATGCCACATATTATCCCTATATTTTAACCGACCAAACAAATAAGCTTAGGTAGGACACATTAGCGAAAAATTTATTCGTCTCTCCCCTCCTAGTTCTAATCCCAAATCTCCACCAGAGATCATATTCCTAAGCTCTGATACCAACTGTGACGCCCCCAAAATAGATCCACACAACCCATTCTGAGTCGCCAGATCATGGTATAGAAAACAACTACAAACTTCATTATTACAATTGTCGTGCAAAATACGACAACACATATACTGTGAGTTTTAATACAAATATTGTCTTATAGACAATATCCAAACTCAAATAAAGTCCTCATTCCAATTATTAATACACTATTTTACAAAATAGTGACTGCTATAAAAACTGTCTTGAACCATCACTCCACACCCCAACTAGTTCCAACTATATTCTCGCCACCTGAGAAGAAAAATGGAAAAAAAAGGAAAATGATGAGCTCAACTAGCCCAGTAAAGAATATTATGACTAAGATAATGCATAATAAATTATCCTTAGTCCTCAACAGGGAAAAATCTGATAGAATACAATAGAAAACAAGTTTTAGATCATCAACTGTAGCAGAAACAACAATCCATTAAAAGGGTCAAGTAGAGCATGATGTCTACTATCTTCCATGATTTAAAAGTCCATCATCAATATTTTATCCCTGTAACATCAATCAATATTTATTTCTAATCAATGAATTATCTATGCACTACGGGCCAAATATAATCATTTGTATCACTAGTGGTTAGAATCATGCCAAACACATGTCCATCTTTGCACTACGGGCCAAAGATATCGCTCAACGGTTCAACTTTGCACTACGGGCCAAAGATAACTTTCAACATGATTTAAGTCTTAGAATTATGATAATGATAATAAGAATGAATCTAGTGAAACCATAACATGGATTCAATTTCAAGAATAAGGGTAACAACAAATAACTTGGAAAAATAAAAAAAAAATTGTGAACAGTACCCATGAATAATATCATATGAATAGTACCATATATATGAACAGTACCGTATGAACAATGCCCATGAATAGTACCCAGACATGAAAAGTTCCATATTTAATGAGAAAGTTCAGACCAATATTCTAGTGAAATGATATTAGATGAAACGAAATTTCTAATCATTTTAGGAATTGTAGAAGTAATACTTACCATAGTAAGTTTAAATTTAGGAATACGAGATGAAATAATATCGCTTACGTAATATGGAGTATGAAAAAAAATGATAACCCTTACGAATATGGAAGTAAATAATATCATTTATGAGTATTGAAATAAAATAACCTCCTTTACGAAAAAAAAAATAATATCCTTTACCTTAGTAGAAACTGGATTTGACTGGAATATCGGATATTATTCTGAGAAAATCTTGCGCAAAAAGCTACACTCAAAGTATCCTTATACTCACAAGAAATACGCTCAATATTATAAAGAGAATTTTCTGATTCTGATGTGAATTTCATTGTTTAACTAAGCAACCTATTTATAGGAAAGTGGTAGCACACCACTTTTGACAATTTCTTACATACGGGTGATTTTTCTTCCAGCACACCTTAATTGAAACCAAGCTTTCCAAGCCAATTTGCACACTCCACCTTTATCACATATTTTTAAAAATATAACAATTCAAATTCAATTTGATCATCTTCACTCTATTTAATTCACATGCCAAAAAAATATAAAAATATTACCATTTAAATTATTAAAAAAATTATACTATTATATTATCACATTATACTATTATAATGTGATATTATAATAATATATAAATATATTATCAGAGAAGATAATTATAGTTTCATAAAAAAATTAACAACTTTCGACAAAAGTCTCATTCCAAAATTCCTCCATTTATATCAAAATTTAAATAAATAATTACTTACCAAATTCATCAATTATTTATAATTCTTCAATAATTATTTTTAATTAATATTATAGATTCACAATACTGATAACCATTCGTTCCCAGGAAAAATGGGGCTTTCTGATAAGGATTTCTCCTTACTGGCACACAATTATATGACCTAACCCTTTCCTCGAAAGAACTTTCTAGACATTATCAATAATGCTATCTAATAATATCATTTCAATAATACGAGTTACTGTGTCGTGACAATTATTGAATCAATAATGCAAAATACTATTCAATTATCACTATAGCAGTTATTGCACCCATAATATGAAAAACTGTGTAATTTTTTACTATATCAATTATTGAGTGACTTCTAATGTAAGAATCAATAATCAGAGATACTGTACAATACCGTGTGCCACTGTGCAACCACACGTATTACTGTACTTTTATCACCGGGTATTTCAATATTTTTTTAACGGTAAAAGTTTTGTCGTTATTTTTATAAAAAAGGTTATTTCTGTCACTTTCTATATCTGACAGTTATTCCGTTATGTGGTCCACCAATGATTGCGCCATCGTACGGATATTCCGGACAAAAAGAATATCTCCCGACCAAAATGAATATTCCCCAACAAAACGAATATTTTATGACCACTTGCTTACTTTGCAAAATTTTCACATTTCACCCATAACTAAAGCATTATATTAAATCAACACCTTATTATTCAAAAATAATAATTAGAAAAATTAAATCTTTATTCATAAAAAGTTGAGGTCTTACATCATCAAACTCGAATTCTCTTGCATCAAATTTGTAGCACACATATGTACTAGAATATGATACTGCAAAACTTATTAATGTTCTATTTGTTAGGTCACAGGTGTCCTCTCCCATAAAGAAAGGAAGAAAGAAGAAGTGGCTGACAACCTTGGAGAAGAAAAAGGAGCGAAAATGAATGCTTTTATTTTTGGCTTAGCTTAGGTAACAGACCTAAATGTATTACATATATAGGTTTTCTTTCTTTACCTATATATATATATATATCTTCAAATGCTGCTGAAGAATTTATATACAACCCATCCGAGAGTTAGCAGAATATACTCCCATATGAGAGTTTAGAAAAATACAGAGAAAGAAATATCAAGCAAATTGGTGTTTTTTTATTCCATCACAGGGTTATTGTAGTGAAATAACTTAACTTTGTACTCAAATTAAGATATTTTTGTACTTTTTGATTATTATAGTGAATTTTTTAGAGATCGGCTCGTGATTTTTACCTCTTACTTTTAGAAGGTTTTTCACGTAAAATCTTGGTGTCTTTTGTTTGGATATTTTTATCTCATTATTTTTCGTGGTGATTATTATTTTGGTGAAACTGCAAATTTAATTTTTTAGCATGATAATTTTTTCATTTAATTTATCAATGACAACAGTATTTGGGATGTGATTTTTCTCAACAATTGGTATCAAAGATAAGGTTATTTGCTCAGTTATTTTTGATAAATCTTATGGAGGAATCAGTTGGAGTCATGATTAAATTGACCGCTTCAATTTTTTTGATTTTGAAGTCCAGAATGGAGGATATCCTTTACTGTAAGGATTTGTATGATTCATTGGATCTCGAGAGAAAGAAGTCCGTGGATAAATCTGAGGCTGATTGGAATTAGATGAATAGGAAGACTATTGGTCACATTCGACAATGGATTGATCAAAGTGTGTTTCACCATGTTTTGCAGGAGACGGAGTCTCATACTCTATGGATAACATTAGAGTCCATGTATGAGAAGAAAAATGCAAAGAATAAGACCTTTGTGATTCGAAACATATAGATGCTTCCCTTGTAATAAGGAAGGTCATTACAAAAGAAATTACAAAATATGGTTAGACAAGCAGAAAAATGGTAAGCCATGGAAGGTTGAGGAGAAGAACACTACAGTTACAATCACCGAAGATGTTGTGGTCTTTCATTTGGGTAAGAAGAATGCTAGCATGTTGATGATCAAAAAGTTGATTGGGTAATTGATACTGGTGTTTTGTATTATGCTACATCTAAGAGGGAATTCTTCACAACTTCCAAAGTAGGAGACTTTGGGTATGTGAGAATGGGAAATACTAATTAATCCAAGATTAATGGAATTAGTGATATTTGCATTCAGACAGATGTTTATTGCACTATTACCTTGAGGGATGTTAGATACGTTCCTGATTTACGTCTAAATTTGATTTTTTACATGGATTTGGACAGAGAATGTGATGCCCCCAAAATAGGTATACACAACCCATTCTGAGTCGCCAAATACATGGTACAAAATTTAAATACAACTTCATTTATACAATGCGATAAAAATATAGCTGAGAGTTTTAACATGAATATTGTCTCATAGACAATATCAAAACTCAAATAGAGTCCTCATTACATTTATTATCACATTATTTTAAAGAATAGGGAGGACTACTACAACCACCATCTCGGACCGTCACTTCATTCCCCGACTAGTCCCGGCTATGTCTCATTTCCTGAAGAGAATAATGAAAGCAAAGGGTGAGCTCAACTAGCCCAGTAAGAAATATTATGACTAAGATAATGCAAAATAAATTATCGTTAGCCTTCAACAGTGTTAAACTGATAAAATATAATAAACAACAAGTTTAACTGCAGCGGAACAAGCAATCCATTAGAAGAGTCAAGTAGAGCATGATATCTACTATCTTCTATGATTTAAAAGTTCATCATCAATATTTTATCGCTGTAACATAGCTCAATAAATAATCCACATCACTGAATTATCCATTCACTGGCCAAGGATATTCATTAGTATCACATCCACGAATCATCCATGCACTACGGGCCAAAGATATTCGTTATTATCACCAGTGGTCATGATCATGCCAACAACTGTCCATCAATGCACTACGGGCCAATGAGGACTTTTATCACATCATTTGTAATATTACAGGTCATGATTATACTGATACATAGTCATAATCATACCAATCAACAGTCCGTCTATGCACTACGGGCTAAAGATGACTTTCATCACAATATAAGCATGAGAATGATGACAATGATAAAAGAATTCAATTAAATGAGAGCAAGGATAAGTTTTAAAGATTTATAATTATCCAGAATTCAATAATGTCCAAATTGTCAAATAATACTACTTTGTGGAGTAAAATTCAAGAATAATTTTGTATCAAAAATGATTTGGACAGAAAAGAAATCAATTTTTGTCATGAATAGTACCCCGGGTGAATAGTACCTGAGTGAATAGTACTCTGTAAACAGTACTTCGGGAATAGTACCCCGTGAATTGTACCCAGGCATGAAAAAATTAAAAATTATCAAGAATGTTCAGAATAATATTTTCTTAAAAAGATACTAGATGAAGCGCAAATTTCAAGGATATTCTACTAATTTCACGGAGTATAGAAGCAATACTTATCAAAATGAGTGTAGAATTCAGAATCTGAAACGAAATAATATTACTTACATACTACAGAGTATGGAAGAAAATATTATTTTTTACGAATATTGAACAAAAATAATAGCTCTTACCTTAAAAATAGAGTACTTCTGACTGGTATAGCGGGGATATTCTTGAAAAAACTTGTACTGTTTTCTATACTCAAAGCTTACTTAAACTCCAAAGAAATACGCTCAATATTATATAAGAAGAATTATCTGATTTTGGTGTGATTTTCAATTCTAAACTAAGCATCCTATTTATAGGAGAATGGTAGGGGCACTATTACCAAGATTCATGGACGAAAGAAAAAAAAACTTCAGATGTCCCATTTTTCAAATTAATAATATAATATTCAAGTAAAGCAAATAACTTTATATATAATATAATATATTCTATTTATAATCTAAAAAAATAAAACTTATCACATTGTTTATATATATATATATATATATATATATATATATATATTAACATACTTTATAACAAAACTGAGATAACTTTCTACCGATTATTTTGAAAAATGAGTAAGTGGTGGTCCATGTAATAAACAAAATTTACAACAAATACTTCAAAAAATACCCCTCTATTTATCTCAACTCACTCGGCTTCACTAAACATATTTTTAATAACATTTTTTAATTAATATTATAACTCACAATATTAACAACCAGATTATTCCTAAGAAAGAGGGGGAATTCCGATAAGGACTTCTTCTTATTGGTGTGCAATTAGGTGACCAAACCCCTTTCCATGAAAGAACTTTCTAGACATCGTCAATTATGCAAATAATAATATGAATAACTTTGTCATCTCAATTATTGATTTAATAATATAAAATATTGTGCAGATGATACTGTGACAATAATTGAATCAATAATGTGAGATACTATGCAACAATTACTATAGCAATAATTGAGTATAACTGAGTGACTTCTCACGTAAGCATCAATAATTAAAGATATTGTACAATACCGTGTGCTACTATGCAACCACGCGTATTACTGTACTTTTATCACCGGGTATTTCAACATTTAACGGTAAAACTTTCGCCGTTATTTTTATAAAAAGATATTTCTGTCATTTTCTAACTCCGACAGTAATTCCGTTGTGGGGTCCACCAATGATTGTGTCGTCATACGAATATTCCCTGATAAAACGAATATTCCCCGACCAAACGAATATTTTATGACAACTTGCATACATTACAAAATTTGTAAATATTACCCACAACTATAATATTATATCAAATCCACACCTTATTATTTAAAATAATATTTAGAGAAAATTAAATCTGTATTCATAAAAGTTGGGGTCTTACAACCTCCCATTCTTATGAAATTTTGTTCCCAAAATTAGTGTACATACCTGATATGTCGAAGAGGTGAAGATACCTTGATTTCATTTTAGATTCTAACTCTCAGGTCATTTCCTCAATATCGTGGTTTCTCTACAAAACTTTGACTTGAGGTATAACCTTGGAGCGTAGAATATGTTCCTTCTTATCCAAGATTTAACAGGTACCTCTTCATACGTTAAATCTTCCGCTATCTCGTCTGGTTCTAATTCAATAATGTGGTTCGGGTCTTCCACATATTTATGCAACATAGATATGTGAAAACATTTATGAACACGAGACATACTTTGCCGTAAAGCGAGTCTATATGCCACCGTTCCTACTCGATCGAGGATTTCGAATGGGCCAATGAATCGAGGGTTGAGGTTTCCTCTCTTTCCAAATCTAGTAACTCCCTTCCATGGAGCAACACATAACAACACATGATCTCCAACATTTAATTCCACGTCCCTTCGATGAAGATCAGCATAACTCTTTTGTCGATCTTGTGATATTTTTAAATGTTGTCGGATCATTTGAATCTTTTCTGTTGTCATGTGTATCAATTCTGATCCCAACAACGTTGTTTCACCCACCTCATCCCAACATATTGGAGAACGCCACTTTCGTCCATACAACGCCTCGAATAGAGTCATGCCAATACTTGTTTAATAACTGTTGTTATAGGAGAATTCCACTAATGGCAAGAACTTGTCCCAACTTCCTTTGAAGTCTAGGACACATAGTCTTAATAGTTCTTCAAGAGTTTGAATAGTCCTCTCCAACTGCCCATTCGCATGAGGACGACATGCCGAACTGAATCGTAAATCCGTGCCCATAGCTTTCTGCAAACTGACCCAAAATCGTGAAGTGAATCTTGGGTCTCAATCAGAAACTATGGATATTGGCATACCATACAGTCTTACAATCTCGTTTATGTATATACGAGAAAGACATTCAAGTGAATAAGTTTCTCGTATAGGTAAGAAATGAGTAGACTTAGTTAATCTATCGATAATGACCCAAATTGCATCTATGCCTTGAGAAACCTTAGGAAGACCAGTAACGAAATCCATGATAATGTGCTCCCACTTCCATTATGGAATTTCAAGTGGTTGCAATGGTCCTTTTGGCACTTGATGCTCTGCCTTGACACGTTGACAAGTTAAACACCTTGAGATAAACTACGCTACCTCTATCTTCATATTGCTCCACCAAAATGTATGTCGAAGATCATGATACATTTTGGTACTCCTAGGATGGATTACAAACGGTGTGTTGTGCGCCTCCATCATGATTTTGTACTTCAAATTAGAGTTGTTAGGAACAAAAAGTCTTGATTTGACTTGAAGTATTCCTTCTTCATCGATTCTTGCTTCTGGAATAGAATCTTCTTTCACTTTCTTCCATACGCATCAGCTCCAGGTCTATAGCTTGAGCAGCTTTAACTTTATCAATTAAAGTTGGTTCTACTGGTATATTTGACATCATTACGTGGGTCCCTGGAGTCTTTAACTTTATCTACATCCTTTGTAAGTTATACCAAATGGGTCTTTGCATTGACAATATCGCACTCGTATTCGCATATGATCTTCTACGCAATGCGTCTGCTACCACGTTCGTTTTTCCAAGATGGTATTGAATGGTATGATCGTAATCTTTCAACAGCTCGAGCCAACATCGTTGCCGCATGTTGAGTTCCTTTTGGGTGAAGAAATATTTGAGGCTTTTATGATCTATATAGATCTCCACCTTCTCCCCCATACAAGTAATGCCTGCAGATTTTAAGCGCAAAAATGACTGCTGCAACTCTAGATCATGAGTAGGATAATTTCACTCATATTCTTTGAGTTGTCGTGAGGCATAGGCTATAACTTTCCCATGTTGCATGAGAACACATCCTAAACCTTTTCCTGAAGCATCACTGTATATGAGAAATCCCTCCGAACCAGATGGTATTGTCAGAATAGGTGCTGAAATGAGTCTCCTTTTGAGTTCTTGAAAACTCTTCTCACATTCCTCGCTCCAACCAAATTTTATATCTTTTCGAGTCAGCTGAGTTAATTGAATAGCGATTCGAGAAAATCCTTCCATGAATCTCCGATAATAACCAGCTAAGTCAAGAAAGCTACATATTTCAGTTACTGACTTAGGTTGCTCCCAACTTTGTATTACTTCAATCCTCGCTGGGTCAATAGATATTCTATGATTTGATATCACGTGCCCAAGGAATGCTACTTCCTCAAGCCAGAACTCGTATTTCTTCAACTTGGCATATAGCTTGTTTTCACAAAGCTTTTGGAGTATCAGCCTCAAGTGTTTCTCATGATCTTCACGGCTTTTGGAGTAAATGAGGATTTCATCAATAAAGACAACCACAAAATGATTCAAATATTCCTTAAATACTCGGTTCATCATATCCATGAAGGCAGCAGGAGCATTAGTCAATCCAAAAGACATGATTAGGAATTCGTAATGCCCATACCGAGTTTTGAAAGCAGTCTTTGGAATGTCACCAGTTTTTATCTTTAACTGATGATATCTGGAACGAAGATATATCTTTGAAAAGAATTTAGCGCCTTGCAACTGGTCAAATAGGTCATCAATGTGAGGGAACGGGTACCTATTTTTGATGGTTACATGATTTAACTCCCGATAATCAATACAAAGTCGCATACTTCCATCTTTTTTATTTACGAATAGAACAGGAGCAATCCAAGGAGACGTACTAGGACGAATGAAATCGATATCTAACAATTCCTACAGTTGGGTTTTTAACTCCTGAAGTTCAATAGGAGCCATTCGATATGGGGTTTTGGAAATGAGTTTTGTACTGAGTTCAAGGTCGATACAAAATTCAATTTCACGCTCTGGGGGTAGGCCAGGAAGTTCTTCAGGGAATACGTTAGGAAATTTATTAACAATAGAAATATCATTCAAATCTGTCGTATTTTTGTTTAAATCTGTGACATGGGCTAAGAAAGCTTGACATCCGTTTTTCAATAAACGAATGGCTTTATGGCTTGATATGACAGTGATTGACTTTTGCGGTTTGGTTGCTTGAATTCGCATAATAGGTTGGTTAGGAATATAAAAGCTAAAAACCTTACGAAAATAATCAATTTTAACATGATGAGTAGTTAACCAATCAATCCCTAAAATCACATCAAATGCAAGTATTTTCAAAGAGATAAGATCGACAGGTAACGTGAGTGTGCCGATTTGAATCAAACAAGATTTATAAATAGTGGATGTAATGAAGGTTTCTCCCAACGGAGTTTCAACAGATAAGTCAAAGTCTAATTTCTCTGGAGTTAAATTTAAACGTTGAGCACAAGTAGGAGAAATAAAAGAATGGGTAGAACCGATATCAAATAAAGTATAGACTTCGCAAGTGTTTATGATTAGCTTACCCGTGATAACTTCGTTTGGGTTTCTTACTTTTTGGGAGGTCACGACAAATGCTCTCCCTTAAACTACTGGTTTTGACTTATCTGGAACGGCCTTTGGTGCCTCCAACCCAGCTAGACTTGACTTCACTACACGACAAAATCAGGCTAGGTGACCTTCTCTTCTGCAATTGTAACACGCTTTGGGTTGCTGCATACAATTTGGACTGATGTGTCCCTCCGCTCCGCATTTGTAGCATACGACCAGTGGTCGTTCTCCTTCCTTGAAAATGGGTGCTGGTGTTATTGTCTTTCCATCATTGTTGAATCTCCTCTTCTTGAAATTTTCACTTCTATTATCTTGACCATGATTACCACCGAAGTGGTTACCATTTCTTGCATGTTGATTTCCTACATGTGTTTTGTCACCGCTTCGATGATTGCTACCACTGGTATTATCGTTTTTCCAGCTGCTATCTCTTGGTTAGGTTGACTCATTATCGCGCTCCAATAACTGAGTTGTATTCACAACATCTGAATACAAGCAAAGTTTGTGAGAAATGAGGTATTGACGTATTTCGGATTTCAAACCTCTTAGAAACATCCTCGTTATGTGCTCCTCATTATCTACCAATTGGGATGCAAACTGGGATAACTCCACAAAATTAGCCTCGTATTGCGACACAGTCATATTGTTTTGCTCTAGCTTGATGAATTCTACCTCCTTCATGTGATGAATACTGTCGGAGAAGTACTTGTCGTTGAACAATTCTTGAAACGTCTCCCAAGACATCTTAAGTGCGGCAGGTTGAGTACGTTTTATAGATTCCCACAAATAATCTGCATCTCCTCGCAACATGAAGGTGACAAAAGAAACCTTTTGCTCTTCGGAGTATCCCAAGATATCAAATATCTTGGTGATCTATTTTATCTACGTCTCTTTCTTAAGTGGTTCTTGATTTCCCAAAAACTCCATTGGTCCCAGCTCCTTGAACTGCTTAGCAGTGACCATCCGTGAGTTGCCAGTGTTTCCACCTGCATTTTGAACAGGAGTCTTTCTCGCCTGATGTTGCATGAATTGTAGAAAGCCTCTGAACATCCCATCATTCATCATTTGGTTGGTGTTGTTGTTTACTTGAGGATTATTGCCTTCCTGATGCACATTATTCTGGTTATTAACCATCGGTGACTCAACGGTCTCATGTGCTCCATTGCTTATCTCAACATTTTCAGATGTCATTTTCAAACACTGCCACAAAACAAGGGTTAATTGACATTTCACATATTATCCTTATATTTTGACCGAATAATTAAATAACAAATAAGCTTAAGTATGTCATACTAGCAAAGAATTTACCTATCTCTCCCCTCCTAGTTCTAGCCTCAAGTCTCAACCAGAGATCGTATCCATAAGCTTTGATATCAACTGTGATGCTTCAAAAAATAGATATCACAACCCATTCGAAGTCGTAAATCATAAGATCGAGAATTTAAATAAAATTTCATTTATACAATATGATAAATGCATTCTTGTCTGTCGTGGTGTAGTGTCTTGGACTTAAAATGCATCCCTGTGGAGCCGATTTTTTTTATGCATCAGCATCAAGAGGGTATTATTTTGGTACTTGTGCATATTTATGTATGTATATTTTTTCCCCTGAAGTGTTATAAATTTGAACCCCCTGTTTGAATGAGTATGTTTCTTTCTCTACTCATTATCATTTTTCTTGATTGTTGAAGCACCCCAGCTTACTGTCAAGTATAGTATATATAAGCTGATAAACTTCTTTTGTTCGGAAAATGATTGAAGTTCATTTGAAGAAAAATGATGACCGCAGAAAGAAAATGTAAAGTATAATGATTAAAGTACCGAAGTTTGCTGCATTTTTCAAGTATAAGTTGATGATTAACAATTACATATCTTTTGTTTGATATTCTTAAAGTGGCTGCACTTAATTGAAACCTTCATTAACCCAACATAATTCACATCCTCTACACAATCATCCTATGCAAACAAAATTTCATACGTTCTCATTAATATTGGCTGTATTGATCTATTTATATCCTATATATGATGATGATTTGTTTATAGTTTTCATCGGTAGGTTGAGTTTATTATTAGAGTGTCCTGCAGGTTACTGGCCTTAAGAGTTGAATGGTACTGTAATTGAGCAGAGATATTTGGGGACCCAAAAACTAGGGAAATATATGAGCAGGCGATTGAATCTGGCCTTCCAGACAAGGATGGAAAAATAATGTGTATAAAAATATGCAGAGCTTGAGAAAAGTTTGGGAGAGATAGATCACTCCCGTGGAATTTACAAGCATGGATCTGAGTTTGCAAATCCAAGATCTGACGCCGACTTTTGGAGCAAGTGGCATGAATTTGAGGTGAAACATGGCAATGAAGACACTTTCAGGGAGATGTTGCGTATTAAAAGGAATGTTACTGCAAAGTATAGTCAGGTACATTTTTGTACTTTGTCTTGTGTATATTTCTACAGTTTTAGTACTCAATCGGACTGCCTATACTCTTCTTTGTTCTTATATTTATTTTCTCAATTAATTGAGATTGAAAAGGGAACTTGTTAAAAAGGTGGAACGCTGATGTAGTTAAAAGTGTTAAACCTTATTACATATTATGATATAGTCATTGTACTACTCTCATAGTGAAAACATTTTCGTTTTTGGAATTTCTTACACCAATATATGCAACATTATGTGCCAAAGATGTAGCAAAACCTTTGGTTGCTATAAGATTATCTTAGTTTACCCTATAATAAAACTGAAATGATTTTAGATTAGCCTATATCTGGAAATGCTCTTTTATTTCAGCTTATAGAGTGTTTTCATGAGGCGATAATTTTGGGTGTTATGGTTGATAATATCATGGTATCTGGATGAAAGTGATTTCATTGCATAGAATATTCTTTATGTCTTCATATTCACAATTGGAAATTTTTCTTTTTCTTTTTCTTTTTCTTTTTCTTTTTCTTCAGGGTTTGAGTTTTGTTGCTGGTTAATTACCTGCGGCTTCCAGGTAGAAGCTTCAGGTTCAAAAGCACTAAAATTCACTTAGTAAGCCCTTCGTTCAAAGTATTCAGGTCCATTTTCTCATTCATTCATGTCAGTACATACAATTACACATATGTATATAAGAATCTATTATATATTATATATACTAAATCACAGTACATGACACAATAATTTGACATCTGTCCTTCTACAAATTTAACACATGTCCATCCTATTTAATGTTCCTTTTAGCCCTTGACAAAAATACACTTGACAAACCCCTACGTCTAAAAAAATAACTGAGGACCCTAAAAAAACAACTGAGGTTGTAAACACCACAACCCGCCGGTTGTGGTGTTGGTGGGGCTCGATTATCCAGTTCTCTAATCTCGTCGTGGTGTGGATCTTCCAGCATTCAGGGTCTGATGAGCTCATTGGAGCCCTGCAATGAGTATTATTGTTCCAAAGGGCTTTCCCCCTCTGATTTTTTCTTCGACGGTGACAAAGCTTTTGCTTCGTTTTTTGGATCGAGCTCTGTTCTAGTGGGCCGCATGGGCGCAGGTTGATTCATCCACCTGCCCATTCGGGTAAATTTGCTTATTTGCTCTGTTTCTCCCTTTTTTCTATTTTGGTTGTTTGGTAATTTATTTGTGATTGTTAAAAATGTTGGTTGCTCTAATTTTTAAATTTGGAATCTGGGAACTTTTTAGTCTTGCCAATGACTTACTATTTCATTTGATTACACTAACCATGAACTGAGTCTTCTTAATTCATTATATCGGTATAAATTTGTTATTTTAATTTGTTTATTCTTGATATATAGAAATTTCAGTTCTTGAAGTGCTTGTGTGTTCTTGTGATTTGGAGTAACATTTCAAAATTAGGTGCTATTTTCTTTTTCTTTTTTTGGATACAGGTATATGTATTAGGTGCCATTCCATTTCCATTTAATGATGGAGTAAAAATTTTCACTCAGTCGAGTTTGAGTAGTTGTGGCACTACTTCAACATTCTAATAATGAGTTATGAATTTCCCCTCTCTTACACAGTACACGCGTGTGCTTTCAGTAATGTAATTTTTATCCTTTTAAGGCCAGTGAAGGTGGGCTAGGTTTAGTTGGTCCAAATCAATTATTCCTTTTTTTGTGTTGATATCATTCCACTAATCTTTTCAGACGTTTAAAGGAAATTCAGACAATAGAAAGCCAAATTTTCAAAGGACAAAATAGCTATATGATGTTTTATCTTTCTTTTGTTTATATATATATATATATATATATATATATATATATATATATCAGAAAATTGTTCGATAAACATAAAATTCTGGATGTTCCCTTTGAACTTATATATTAAAAAAAAATCTAAATGTTCTGTTCGAATGACAGTTGGAACGACCATATCTACATTATGCATGTATATACTAATCCTTTTGTCACATTATTCTATGATATCTCTAACCACATTACTAAATTGCAGCTCTTGATGTCCGTAATGGATACTTCTTTAAGTACCTAATTTGTATATTTATCTCTATTTTGCTTTGTATTCATGTGGGAATAACTTATGCTATGCTGGTTCCACAGGGTGATGTTGATAAAGATGGACACCTGAACTACGAAGAGTTCGTAGCAATTTCTGTCCACCTGAAAAAATTGGGCAATGATGATCACCTTCATAAAGCATTTGCATTCAAGATGTGGATACTGACAAGGTGGATGACTTTGCATTTCTCTCTTTTCTTTTTATTCTCAAATGAAAATTTTTGTATGATTTTAAGTGAGGTGGTAGTTATCTTTGAGTGTTATTTTTTCATTTTCTATGGATAAAAAAATTGATTAAAATCTCATATGAATATGATATCGGGCTTGTGTAGGTTATTATGTGTTTGAGTTTTTCAGCTTTTTTTACTCTTTTTGTGATAATGTTTGACAAGGCTTAGCAATTACAGGTAACGTCCTTTGGACATAATCCACATTGGTACATCGCAGATGGGGAAATGGTCAAATTTTGACATATTCCCATCTCTATCTGTCAGGATACGCAGATACGAGCTGTTTTTCGGATTGAGTACCGATTTTCAAATAAGTATTCCTTTTGAAATTCATCTGTTTTTTATCTAAATATGGTTACTATTGTTGTTCAGATCATTACTGCTGTAGATATGTTGTATTTCGTGTTTTGGTTTTGGCTGTGATCTTTTGCTTATTGATGATAGATATTTCAAGCAGTGGTAGATGTTGAGCTAGACTTTGTTATCTCTTAATTCACTACTAAAATCTAAAGTTTTAATTATCCTTTGTAATTTAAATGTATCAACTGTTTTGATATTATCCTTATTAATTTTTATATTATCCTTAATTTATTGATTATAATTGTAAGACCCGAATTTTATGAAATAAAAGTATTCAATTTTTCTTATTATTACTATTCAGTAAATGGTTTAATTGATAAAAGGTTAAAGTTAAGGGTGATATATGTAAATATTTTAAATAAACAAGTGGTTATAAAATACTCATTGTTGTTGGGAAATATTCGTTTGGTCGTGGAATATTCTTGTTGTCGGAGAATATTAAATGCAACGACATTAACCATTGTGGCCCCATAATGAGAATAACCGCCGGATGAAGAAAATGATAAGTTTGAGTTTTTATAAATAACAGGCGTAATTATTCCAATTAACACTATTGGAATACACGGTGGTTAAAATATAGTAATCTGGCGTGGTTAAAGAGTAGCTTTGCAGTATTACACAAAGTATTTTTGGATTATTGATTCTTACGTAAGAAGGCACTACTCAATAATTATTACGATAATTCTTGCTCAATATTTTATTTTATTGATTCAATAATCGCTACGTTGATATTTTATATTATTGTTGTTTGATAATTATCTTTGCATTATTATTTCCCATTACCAGATCAATAATTCATATTATTTGAATAATATTATTAGATAGAATTATTGGCAATGTCTAAGGAATTTCTGTCTAAGGAAAGGGGTTTGGTCATCTAATTGCGCGCCAGTAAGGAGAAATCCTTATCGAAAAGCCCCCTTTTCTGGGAACGACCTGGTTGTCATTTTTGTGATTTTATAATATTATTTGTGAATAATTAATTATTGATAAGAAAATATTTATTTTATATGGATATAAATGAAGGAATTAATGCTGAGGTATTTTATCAATATTTTGTCGAAATGAAGAACGAAATTTGGAAATTTTCAGAAAAATAGATTATTACTTGATTTTGTAAAATCTATAACTCTTTGTGTAAAATGAGTTAGTTGATGAACCATAAATCAAAAGAAAGCCCTGGAAGTAAGCTAAATGCAGAAATTTGAATCACCAAAAAATTCTTTGTGGATTCTTCGTGGTGACTGTTTGAGTGAAACTGGTACGAGGGACTTGTAGTCCGAAAATCAAATCAGTGTTCTTAAAGCTCTATTGCGTGAGTTATAATTTTAATCCGACCGTTGGATCTTTGTAATTTTTGGATATGTTATACATAAATAAGTTGAGTATATGTCCACAAATTTTGAACCGTTAAAAATCAACATATGATTTGTTATGAATTTTAAGAGGTGTTGAAAATCGTCCGTATGTGAATTTCGGTCATTTTTCGTTCGGAATTTGGAAAAAAATTCTTCTACAAAGTTGTAGAGAATTCGATTTCCTATGGAATGGATATAAAATTCGTATTTTTCTAATAAAAGGGCTATTTATTATGAATTATTGAAGTTTCAAAAAATAAATATTTTTATTAAAAATATGGGTGGGCCCCACTTTTGGTTGGTGTGGAAAATTTACTGAATTAATGGGTCCCACTTGTGGTGGCTGAAGTTTGTTCAAAGTGGTGTGCGTAGAAAAAAAATAATAATATTACTTTATTAATTTAGTCTGCTTTGGCGTTCTAGCATTTTCTTATAAATAGGGTGCTTAGTTAGAATTTAAAACCACACCAGAAACATAAGTTTTCTCTCTCTATATTATCGAGCGTGTTTTTGCGAGTATTTAGATACTTTGAGAGTTGTTATTCAGTGCAAGTTTTCTTCGGCTTTACATCCAATATTCCAGTCAGAAGTACTATTATTTTGAGGTAAGGGATGGTAAGGGATGTTATTTTTTCGTAAATAATTTTATTTCTTTTGATATCATTATACCGAAATATTAATATGAATTTTATTGTGAAATTTTTACCTTTTCGTGTCGGGGTTACTATTCACGTATACAGCACTATTCATGTATATGTCATTATTTACGTATATGATATTATTTACGTATACGGTACTATGTACGAATACAAAGTATTATTCATGAGTTACTATTCATGTGTTACTATTCACAAGTTACTATTCACGAGTTCTATTCATAAGTTACTATTAACGACAAAATTGGTTTCTTTTTCTGACGAAATTATCGTTGATTTATGAATATTGCTTTTGAAATTAAATCTATTTTTGATCATATTATTTTTATTATCATATATAACATTTTTATAACCCTGGTGATGGAATTTCTCTTTCACTTAAGTGTAAAGATGAGTGGATTATTGGTATGATCGTGACTATGGGTTCTCTTTGGCCAGTAGTGCAAAGATGAAGTGTTGACTGGTATGATCATGACCATTAAATTTATAATTGAATATCTTTAGCTTAAGTGCAAAGGTGAATTGATCAACATGGTTATAATTATTGTTTATATAAATTCTAAAATGATTATATATTTCTTTGAGATATTAATATCTTTGGTCCGTAGTGCAAAGATGACCTCTTGTTGAATATCTTTGGCCCGTGGTGCAAAGATGACCTATTATTGAATATCTTTGGCATGTAGTGCAAAGATGAACTTTTGATGAATATCTTTGGCCCGTAGTGCAAAGATGTCCTGTTGTTGAATATCTTTGGCCTGTAGTGCAAAGATAAATTGTTGATGAATATCTTTGGCCCGTAGTGCAAAGATGAATTTATTAGTATGATTAGGAACAGGAACTGTGATTTGGTATAACCATGATCTTTGATGTTTCAGGTAAAGACAGGTGATAAAAATTATCTTCGTCCTGGATGAGAAGAGGAATTTAGAACTACAATTATGATTATGAGTTATACACGTGATTGTGGACAAGAACTGTTGACTGATGTTACAGGGTTAAAACATTGTTGGTGGACTTTAGCATGGAGAAGATAATAGACTTTATGGTCTATTTGACTCTTCTAATGAATTGCTCGTTCCGCTACAACTATGGTTGAAAAGTTTTATCATCTGTCATATGTTCTAAATCTCTGATTTATTACTGATGAAGGCTATTGATAATTTAGTTATCTTTAGTCATGATATTTTTACTGGTCTAGTTGTGCTCACCCTTTTATTTCACAATTCCTTTTAGGTAATAAGAGTGTAGCTGGGTCGAGCGGGGGTAACAGGTGAATAGAACGGTGGTCTATAGCTATTGAGGTTCTCCCTAAATAGTATGAAAATAATTTTATCGAGAATTTTAAATAAGTGTGTCGTATTTTATACATCATTTTAACCGTTGATTTTGGTGAACCGAATAGAGTGTGGTGAACCCAACTTTGGAAGGGTGTTTTGCCACTATCATACAAGATGTCTAATGACAGACGACTTCGTGTAATCATAAGACAGGGTTGTGCACATGCAGTTGCTGATTATATCTACGAGCACTACCTATATAATCTTGGAGTTTGGTTGAAATATAATTCTCAATTGGAGACAATGGAGATAATTATATGTCAAGAGAAGACTCGCCATTGGAAAGAACATGATAGCAATCTTCTCATTTTTCTTTGGGGTCTATTGGGTCAACCAAGGATAATTCTCGAGTCATATGATATCTATTATAACTTAGATTCATGGACTCTCATGTATGAAGGTTTCCTTGAGCATTTTCCAAAGATTTTAATTTCTAAAACAGTTATTGACTGTACCTTTATGTAATGTATCAATGTGATGTGTTATCCAAGTAAAGGGATGAGAGTCACAGTTGGTATTAAAACTCACAGTATATGTGTTGTTGTATTTTGCACGACAATTGTATTAATGAAGTTGTAGTTGTTTCTGTACCATATTTTTGGTGACTCAGAATGGGTTGGGTGATGTATACATATTTTGGGGGCGTCACAATAATCCCTAAGTCACTACTAGAAATCTAAACAGTTTTTAGATTTATATCAACTATTTTGATATTATCCTTTGTAATTTAATTGTGATATTATCCTTTGTAATTTAATTATGATATTATCCTTTGTAATTTAATTATGATATTATCCTTTATAATTTAATTATGATATTATCCTTAGTAATTTAATTGTTATCTCTTAATTTATTGATTATAATCCCCTAAATCACTACTATAAATCTAAACAGTTTTTAGATTTATATTAACTATTTTGATATTATCCTTTGTAATTTAATTATAATATTATCCTTTATAATTTAATTGTTATCTCTTAATTTATTGATTATAATACAAGAATCACTACTATAAATCTAAACAGATTTTAGATTTATATCAACTATTTTAATATTATTTTTTCTAATTTAATTATAATATTATCCTTTGTAATTTCATTGTTATCTCTTAATTATATCCTTTGTAATCCCCTAAATCACTACTTAATTATCCTAAAAAAATACTACTTTATGATATGATGGCTATAAATACCAACTCAATACACAACAGTTCATGCTACAAACAGTCAACTCCTACTTATTATTTTACCTATCCCAATATTTAGATGACAACTAGGTACGATTTTGTTGATGACATCAGGCTTGTCAAAGAGACATGGAAGATTAAAGTAAGGTTATTAGATTCTTTTTGAGTTCCTCTTTCAGTTTAGAGTCTCACCTTATAACAGGATATTCTCCTTCCCAATTTGGGTAACCATCTTTCCATACTGAGATGTCCCAAGTACATGACCCTATTCAGCATATGAATTCATGACTTACTCAATTTGACTATTCACCCTATGTTTGAAATGCTAAGCAATAAGGTTTAAAATTTTTGGACTCCAATTCCATATATCTATGCGTAAAGTTAAGTGTTAATGGGAAGCAAATTCGAAGTTTTGTCAAGTATCCTCTTTCTTTAACTATGTACAAAGCAAAGGAGGTCACTTAAAAGATGGGGCAGAATAATTTCTTTTTCGGTAAGAGAGAGAGGGGTTGTTGTTGTATTAATCATTTAGTGTAGTACTATATAACAATTAGTTTTCTTTCAAAATAAAATCTATATTCTCTTAAAGTTATAGAAAGATAGCACTTAATCAGTCTCTCCTTCCCCCTTCCTTCTTTATAAATAAATATTCATGGAAACTGCTAAAACATGTGTGCTACCATTAGTGGTAGACATAGTCTTGCCAATGAAAATATGCATGTAAAGCTAAATCTAAGACTATGATGTTCTTTTGCTTATTTGACATGAAAATTGGCAGAATTGATATATTGTTCCCCTGTTATATATCATGCAGGAAAGAATACAACTCGAGACATCCCGTCTATATAAACAGGCAGGGGTTAACCCTTTGGCAGGTATATCTTCATTCAATCAGTTAGCACTGCCTATATTTATAGTGCAACTGGCTATTACTCTCTTTAATCATAATTATCACATTTATGTTTTTTAAAAACATTATTGAAATACTAAAAGCTCAAATTTCTTGGTGGTAGAATTTTCCTTTTGCTGGCAAAACATTTGCAACCCTTTTTCTAGAAATAGATTGCAAAATAATTTGTATATTCTTGACTGTATATCTAATTTTCCTTTCTAATTTTTCTTTAAGAGGGTGTTTAAGATCGCTTATAAGCAGTTAAACCTGCTTATAAGCATTTTTAAAAAGCAAAAGTGTTTGCTAAACTGTTTTTTAAAACTACTTATGACCTTTTATATAAATATAAGGATAAACATCAATTTGATGCTTCTGCTGATAATCAGAAATTCAATACGCATGTTTGAGCAAGTATATTACCATCATATCCCTACTTTATTACTTTTATTATTATTTAACCTTACTTCATTACTATTTACTATTAGATTCTTTTTGGTCATTCTCTATAAAAATAAACGATAAGTAATTTCTTCAATACCAAATACTTTCTTCTTTTTTACTCTTTTAAGTACTTTTTAATCACCAAACACAAATTATTATTTTTAACCTGCTTATAAGTAAAAGCAGTAAGCAAAAACACTGATACTTTGGGCATATAGCACGATAGCACCAGGACATTCAGATTGAAACATCCACTTTTGGGAAATTTGTATAACTAAATGATCCTTTTACAGAATTTTGTTTCTTGCTATCTCGTGTAGTATTATTGCTTTTTCTTATTTTTGTGCAATTCTATGACATCAATGTTCAATTTTTATTTTACCTTTCTGGTGACAGGTTGTTTACCAACATTAGCTACAATACCAGTCTGGATTGGTTTAAATCAAGCCCTTTCAAACGTGGCAAATGAGGTATTGCAGTTGCATTCACTATTATCACCGATTTTGATGAAAACATGACATGTGTAGAACAATAAATGACTGGAATTTTTTTTGAACTTATTTTACTCCAAGGGACTGCTGACGGAAGGATTCTTTTGGATTCCGTCTTTGGGAGGCCCAACTACAATTGCTGCTCGACAAAGTGGATCTAGAGTTTCTTGGCTCATTCCATTTGTGGTACTAATAACTTACACCATTTTTTTCTCTTCCTACCATTCCCTTCTAATTTGAGTTTATTCTTTTTTCTTCTATCATGATGGACTGTCTCTGTGTCTTTTTAAATAATTGGTTCCCTTTTCAAAGGTCTTATTTATTTTTGGCATTTAGCCAACAGACTTTGGTGGTATATGTAGGGTGTGTTGAGCTGCCATTTGTTTTAAAGTGTTATGTGTCCTCTTTCCTAATGTGGATCTTTCTATACTGGATGGGAAATAATTCAATGGTTTAGGCGCATTCCCAATGGCATACATGATGATGAACACCTTCAGGAAGCATGCCAAGTGATATTGATTAAATTTTCTCTTGAACCTTTTCCTTTAAGTAGAACTGGCTTAGGTTAAACTTATAATTTAGTACTTATGAGGCTGAGCGTCTTTCACAAGCTTATGCTATATAGGAATTGTAATGTTATCCATCTTGCAAGATGGCCATCCACCACTAGGTTGACATGACACTGCAGCGTACCTAGCTAGGCATACTTTTTCAATATTTTAAGTGGGTTTCAGATGAAAGGCTAAATGATATTGTCGGCAGCGCATACTATGTTGCTCTTGAAGTTTTACATAGATCTTACAGTACAAAGGCTAATGTCTGAAGTATTAGGGTTATATCATAAATCCTATTATGTGGCAGCTGTCCATTTTAGCCTCGAACTGAATCTGGGATATTTAGAGATGTTTTAAAAGCTGATCTCAGTTTTGAGGAACCATCTTGGCCTTCTCTATCTTCTAAGGAAAAAGACTTTGTCAAACGTCTATTTAATAAAGATCCAAGAAAAAGAATGACTGATCCTCAGGCATTGAGTGACTGGCTCATATTTCAATAGTCAAGTCTTAGAATTATGCTGTTAATGTTCCTTGGATGATATAAGATGTTTTATTGTACAGGTCATTCATGGATCAAAAATAGTAATGACATTAAAGTGCCACTGGACATACTGATATTCAAACTCATGAAGGCCTATATGCATTCATCACCTCTTCGGAAAGCTACTTTACGGGTGTGTATATGGTGTTACATCAAAATAAATAATTTTTTGTTGGTCTGTTAGGATCATTTGAAGTAGGTGGTTGTTGATAGTACTATGTTCATTTTTTCAGCTCTCCTTCTGTAAGTAGTTTTAAGTTGGAAGAAAAATAGTTTTATGAAGTTGCTTATCTCCAGGAAAATTTATTTATATTTACTTCCGTCTAAATTTTTATATCTGCTATTTTGAATTTGTAGAATCAATTAATATTTGAGGTCCACCTCATGCATTTCAGTTTTGAGGTGGGACTGGAACTGGATATACATTTTCTTAACATTCATTGGCGTTCATATGGAACCTATTCATGAATATTTTAAACCAAAGGGGTAAGGTCTGTTGAGCTTAAGTAATATTAGTACTCTAATGGAAATTGATTCTGAAGTTTGATAGTTTTTGGAAATTTAAAATTGTTATCCCATCAATTATGAAATATTTTTGCATTTGTTTATGTAAACGACATAAACATAGCCAAAATAATACTATTTGTTTCAAGAATAACCTATATTCAAAAGACACATGTTGAAGATACTTTTTCTTTGCAATATACATTTTGTTCTTTTACTAATTGTCAGATGTAGGAATGGTGAACCTTCCTTCTCATCTATTAATTATGTTGGTTGAAAGGGAGAAAACTATAACTTATCCAAAATGGACAAAAATGGGAGAATATACTACGTATGAAAAACAACATGGGCTGTACTGAGAACCTACTTCAGTAGTCATAGTTATGGCTTCCTTATGGTTCAGTCAATATATTAGGTGCTACAAGAGACAATTTTATCTTCATTTGGATAAGACATCATTGTTGAGTTGCTTCCTTAAAGACTAGGATAAATTTGTAGAGATGTCATCAGGTCTTACTTCTTAGAGGATGCTTCAAGATTGCATTGTGCTTAAGATATTGTTGTATGGTCATGAAATAGTAGCAGACTATGGTTGGTTATTGATTCGGTTTCCTTAAAAAGTGTGAGAACATTCATGCTTCAGTAATTCTATGTCTCACAGTTCTAATGATTTAATAAGAATTAAGGTTGTAAACGAGTCAAACAGTTCGAGACTCGGATTCGTTAATAATATGATCCAAATTTGAGCATAAAAAATAGTTCGAATAAATATATGAGTAGAATCTGAGTAATGTTATACTCGACTCGTTTAAGATTCAAACTACTCGAATTCTCAATTGTAATTCGATACATACTTGATTGATACAAATTCGATTAGATAATCGATACACTCTCTTATAATATATACAAAATTAAATCAAATTAGGTTAATTTATTAATGTTATTTTATTTAATTTTTAATTTTAATTGTGATTTTATATTTGTAAAGTGTAATAGTAAGTATATTTTCTCATCTCTAATTAAGTAAAATAATAAATTCAATTTGTTATTATATTTATTATAAAGCTAGTTATCATGTGGATACTTGGATTTTAAGGTCACGAGTAGTTTGAATATAATTTGATCCGAGTCGGATCGAATTCGAGTAATAAATATTCGAGTCGCGTCGAGTCGAATCTGAGTAAAAAAATTCAAATACAATTCGAATTCGAGTATCAATTTAATGTTTCGAGTTGAATTCGATTAGCTCTCTGTAAGAATAATATGATGTAATATGAATTTAATGCAGAGTGTTTCTTTTATCAAATTTGCCCCTTTTATCAATTTTATTTTCACCATTATTCAAGCATTAGATTTTTTTTAAGGTGAGTTTCTTGTACCAACACATCTCTCCCTCTGTGTGTGAATATGAATATAAAGCATTCTAGAAATTTATGTATGTGTATACAATTCTCTTCATGTTAATTTATAACTTAAAGTGAAGGTGTTAATTGGGACGACAAGTGGAATCAGATGGCTCTAATCATCGTTACAAATTTGGAGATCAGGTCCTTCTTTATGCTAACAAAGTTTGCCCCTTTAACAATCCTAGTTAGGTATGTGTCTCAGTTTGTTCAATAATGATTACGTATTTTTAAAATCTTGATTTTTCATTATGGATTTAATTTTTTGATCGGATATATTATGAGTTAAGGACTGAGAGTACATGACTAGAATCATTGTTGGTTTTTGATATGGATGGTTACTATGAAGTTAACTTCATGGTAAGTTAGTCTGATCAATATAATGCTAGGCTTGACAAAATATGGTTATGTGTTGATTTTGATTTTCAAAATATGGTTATGGTTCCATTTAAGAACTAAAATCATATTAGTCATTTTTAATATGGGTTGTGTGGGTTGGAACTTTATGGTTATGGTTCAAAACCATATTAACCATTTTAAGATGTTTTGACTTTTAAACAAAACTTTTGAAAAATAAAATTGTGACCGTCACAATTAAATTAATTAAGTAATAATATGATATAAAAATTATTAATATAAATAATAAAATGCTAAAAAACTATACTAATAAAATTTTAAATTAAAATTATTAATACCCTTCCGTATTTAAATAATTTTTCAAAATTATTATTAAAAGATGAGAACTATATTTATTTAAATTTTAAAATAATAAATCTTATAAATAATATTTTTAGATATTTTATAATATTCATAATAGACTATTGACTTAAATTAAATGCATAAATTCATACCATGAATTTAAAAATGTTTAAAATTAATTTTAATTAAAAATTCAATAATAATCTTATAATTTGAAAAATATTGTACTACGAGAAAACCAGGTAATATACTTAGCTCCTTAATCTAGGGAACCCACCTTTTGATACTTCACGAGTTCAATCTTGACTTTAACTACAAAAAAATCTTGGGCCTCTTGGCATATATATATATATGGCTAATTAATATTTATAAAATGTTAGGTTTAGAATGCAGAAAGGTCAAGTAGGGGTCGATCTCTACTGTAAAGTTGGATTTGTGTAACCGCTAAAAGTTAAAGAAAATCAATTAAGCGTAGCTAGCTTTAGCTAGCTAGCCTCACCAGAACCGTCCAATTAAGTACAGTAGACTACTACATATATTGCGATGGTTGAAAAAGATTGAGAAAATAACTTTTCGATTTGGATCAAAATGGAATATAGGTTCAAAAATGATTAACCGGTTCAGAATTATATTTGTTTTAAAAAATATGGGTCCAAATTTTAACTAACCTGAATAAATAAAAATGGTTAACCAACTAATTTGGTTCTAGTTAATATGGTTTGACCCAACAGTTAACTAACTATATTGCCAGGTCTATATAATGCTGACACGCAGAGAGATCACCTCTTGACCTGCGTGTCAACAATGTATTGATCAATTGACCAAAGTTAACTTCATACTAATCACTCCCTTTTGATATTTGTTCATATGTCCTCCCACCCAACCCAATGCCCACCATTATATATCACTTATTGTAATGAGTTTTTACTTTATTGCACTTATAATTAAACCTGGTAAACTGCAGCCCAAGCCCGCGGGCCGAGCTTTGGGTTGCAAATTTTTAGCCTAATAAAATTTGGGCTTTTTTGGCCCGCTCGTTTTTTTCCTGGCCCGCCACCAAGCCGGCCCATTTGGGCCAAACAAAAAAAGAGCATAAAATAGGTACAAAATGGTCTCGGCTGGTGGGTCTGACTTTGACCCGCTACCACTGCCAAATTTTAAGGTGCAGGATTTTTGGCCAAAGAAAATCGGACCTTTTAAATGCTTGAAGTCACTCATCCAAGCTGTTTGGGTCGGACCATTCGTTGCCAAGTCTACTTAAAATTAATAAGGATCTAAATGTAAGCATAGAGTTGATTGTTACTTTTATATACCCAGACTCATTTTATTTTAATTCCCGTGAAATATATCCTTACTTCAATCTTCCCTTATTTTCCCTAGGTTACATTTTGATTGTTGTTCCTTGAAGTGTTTTTCTTCAACATATTAAAATATGCATATTTATAATTGAACTTGATCTCATTGTAGATCCTGTGAAAGAAAAAAAGCTCACTCATGGTGCAGTACTGTTTTATTATCTACATATATATGGTTTCTCATTTTGTTGGTGCAGTATTATTTATTGCACCTTATGTATAAATTTGTGCTGAGATTATTGTTTAAAATAGGTGTAATCTGCAAGTTTCTCAGGTTTGTTCATAGCATGAAATCAGTTTTCTTGGCCTTATGTTTAGAATGCATGCATTCATTTCATATATTTGACATGCATTCCATGTATAAATCTATTTATAGGATGTTGATGTCGAGGATGAGCATGATGAAGATTCAGGCGATGGTAACGAGGATGAAGACTTGTGATTATATATGTGTGTTGATTTTGTAGGTAGTATTTTTTAAAAGTTACTTTTGTTTACCATCGAGGATCAAGAAGTGATTATGTATATTTTTGAGTTGCAAAACAGTAGTTTTTAGAAGTTATATTTGATGTATTTGGTAAGACTTGTAGTACGTTATCTTTTATAGGATATTTGTAATAGTATTCATCGACAAATGTTTTATCCAGTACTGCCTATAAATAACAGTTTAGTAATTATCATTATTACTTTGAACATTTATTTTTAGATTTTGAATTTAAATTATGAAAATATTTGTAATTTGTTATTAATAAACATATTGAGACAGAATTGAGACGACTTATTTCCTCCTCAAAGAGTGTGCGATATTGTCATCAAAGTTGGAATTTTGAGACAGTTGTTGTCCGTATCAAAATATGCGCGCTAAACAGATATTGGCAACAAGGTTTAAACAGATTTGAGACGGATGGTGTCTGTCTCAAAATATGTAAGAAGATAGTTGTTATCAATTTTGAGACGGATTTGAGATGGTTTTTTTGGTCTCA